>JACBKR010000283.1:0-42405 GCA_014218235.1 Colocasia esculenta
GACCAGTATATAGGAGTTAGTATTTTTCATGTGAAATGTAATAATCTATGTATGTTATCGTAATGTGGTTAGATATTGTTTAACCCAACCTGATTAGTGCATTTACTGTGTGTTAAACTCCTGAAATCTGTAGTGCCATGTCAGGAAAAACAGAGATGTGCATGTGAGTGAGAAAGTGAATGAGATGAAAGTGATATGTGTAAACCATGTGTAAATCGGTAAAATGTGTAAATGTGTAACTGTGCAATGTGACACTGCTTCCGTAGAGGGCAGTGGAACTGTATCAAGGAAAAGTCCCCCTGAGAAAGTTCAATGTGTAAGTGACCCTAAGGGCATTAGGGGGAAATCCTGGAGTTGACAAGTACCACTGGTTAGGGTGGAGACTTGTTCTCCCGGTCTGCGCAGTCCAAGAGTCGCCATTGGAATGCCTAGATGGCATCTATGTGTAATGTGATGTGTATATGTCCTTATTTGGTGGTTGGACTATGTGTCACGGCACCTAAAATGTGTAATGTGAAATGTGTAATGTGTATGTGTTCATGTGTAAATGTGTAAGTGAACAATGTGAATGTGTATGTGCAAAGTGTAACCATGTGAAAGAGGAAACTTGTGTAAAGAAAATGTGAAATTCTAAATGTGAGATATGATATTGAAATCCATGTGAGACAAATCTGAACCATGTGAAATCAGTAATTTTATGTTGTTATCATCATGTTTATATGTGCAAGATATCTAGAATCCATGTTAGGGATAATTGATGAGCACGGGTACAAAATAGCATGATTGGTTGTTCACATGATATTTTTAAGCAACATGGTAGCTCTCATGTGTAGGTTTACAGCCATTAAACCATGTGAAACCAGCAACTTAAGCATGTGAAAATGTCTATGTATATGCTTAGAACATGTAAACTCATGCTAGTTGTGTTTCCTTTCATATATGCACAGTGTTCATGTTGGTAGTTCTCATGTCTTGGTTCTTTAAAGACAAAATTTCATGAGTAAATTGAATAGAGAGCATGTGATAGGCAAAGTTTTATTCTTAGAAATCTGAAAGCATGATCCATGTATTAATTGTAAAACTTTCATAATAGGTTGAAACTTTCAAATGTCTAGCATGCCATGTGTTGAAAATTTTGAATGTGCATGTAGAAACCGCTATGACCTATATGTGTATGTTATGAGTAGTGTTGCTTGCTGAGTCTTTAGACTCACTCCTTGCTTCGACGTACAGGTGTAGTTGGTGACGTGGCACCGTTGGAGGAGACAGTGGAGACGGACTCCGAGCGCGGAGATTAGACTTTGGAGTTCTTTGTGACTTGTGTATTTCATAGTATGTAATTTGAACATTGTATTAGAGTATCATGAAAAGAATGTATAAGTGTGGACATTATGTATTTATATTTCAGCAATTTAAATTATGTGAACTTTTGGCTTTTAATGTTAATTGCAAATTTCATGTATGTTTAATGTGGATGATGAATAAATGAAGACAGTGGTCTTTTACTTTCGCTACTCTGTTGTATATTCGCGTGTATCTCAGTTGTTTGTATCGTTTGGGTAAATGTCCCACTGTGAGGACTCTCGCTATACCGACGTGGTTGGTATAACCGTACCGGTATAATGAGGGCCGTCACAGAGATTGGTATCATAGTGACCGGTTGAGATTGCACATGAATATACCTAAGTCATCATCCCCATTGCATACTAAGTATGTCCACATGTGTAGAAAACACTAATAAGAAGTGAAAGATAGATAAGAAAATGATTAGAAAACTTAGTAACCTAGCTCTAATGTGGCTGAAATTTATTACAGCCATGGCTTCGAGAGGTAGGCGTGGTGGAGCGTCGGCCCGTGAGGACGAGCCGCGACGTGATGAGCAGGCGGAGCAACAGGCCCCAGCACCACGAGGCCCTGTACTTCCCCCACCGCCGCCTGTGGATTACGGAGTATTCATGCAAGGTCTGGTACAAGCCATGCAGACGCAGGCTCATACCCAGGCAGCACTCTAGGCACAGTTGGAGGCCCAGGTAGAATAATGAAACAACTAAGTAGTTTGCTATTTAAATTGCATGATATTGTGTTTATCGTATATTGTTTATTGTTTAATGTAGCAGGTTCAGGCACCAGCTCAGGACCATGGTGGACCTCCCATCATGGAGCGATTCAAGAGGATGACCCCACCCTCTTTTAAGGGAGAGAGTGATCCATTAATGGCAAAAAGCTGGTTAAGGGAGACAGAGAAAATCTTCGAGCCATCAGGTGCCCTGATGAGGATAAGGTGACATTAGCCACCTACATGCTACAGGTAGACTTTTAATTTTGTATGTTTGTATGTTCTGCTTAATTTAGAATTTGTTAGTTGGTGCTCATGAAGGTGTATTGCAGGAGAGAGAGGATGTATGGTGGTCCTCCCTACTACGTACACGCTTTGAGGACGGAGCAGTAGACGTGACGTGGGACACGTTCGTGAGGCTCTTTCGAGCCAAGTTCGTCTCAGAGCATATCCAGGACAAAATGGAGCAGGAATTTCTCTCCCTGACGCAAGGCTCCTTGACCGTGCTGGAATACGAGGCAAGGTTTTCTGAACTTTATAAGTATGCACCGCATATCGTAGAGGATGAGCGCAGGAAGACCAAGAAGTTCGTGATGGGACTCAAGCCATCACTGCGGACGAGACTCGTGGCGTTTGAGCACCGCACGCTGGACGAGGCCCTCAGTGCTGCTGCAGGCAGGAGGGAGAAATGGAGCAATATCTGGAGGAAAAGAAGGCTTCGCAGAAGAGGCGGCAGCGTCATTCCAGCGGCAGGATAAGAAGAAAACGGTGTACCAGACACCGCAGCGATCCGTGGCAGTCAACAACTCTCAGGTACCTTCTGTACGTTCCCTGGTGTGAAGAAAGAGTGTCCCCATTGCGGGAAGACACATGGTGGTTCCGAGTGTGGTTGGTAGCGGGTAGATGCTTGAAGTGTGGGAGCAGCGACCACAAGATCAAGGATTGCCCAAGACTTCAGCAGGGAGCTCAGCGTGGAGCGCCAGCCCCAGCAGTAGCGGCAACCGCGCTAGCTACAGGAAGACCAGGAAGGCCTCGAGCCCCAACTCGAGTGTTTGCTTTGGCACGCGAGGACGCCGAGCAGGCGGAGCATGTCACCGAAGGTACGGTTTTGCTTTTAGGTGTGCACGCTTGGGTTTTGTTTGATACGGGTGCTACTCACTCGTTCATTTCCGAGCGGTTCGCTAGGCAGTTAGCCCTAGAGTCAGGTGTAGAGTCTGAGGATTTAGAGGTCCCTTTGTCTGTGCACACCCCTGCGGGTACGGTATCGACTAGGAAGTGCATTCCGTCGTTACCTGTGTGCATTGAGGATAGAATCCTAGATGGGTGTTTCTTCTTGCTAAAGATGAAGGACTATGATGCTATTCTTGGTCTGGATTGGCTAGAGGAGCACTATGCGTTAGTGGATTGTCGTCGGAAGAGGATTGTTTTCCGCATTCCTGGTGAGGACGAGTTCTCTCATCCCTTGCCAAAGAACTTAGCGGGAAAGTTAGTTATCTCTGCCATGAAGGCGATGCGCATGGTGAACAAGGGTTGTGACGCATTTCTTGCCAGCGTTATGCGAGTACCCGATGCTGCTTCGTCACTGACTCTTGCAGAGATCGATGTGGTGCAGGATTTTCCAGATGTCTTTCCGATGACTTGTCTGGATTGCCATCGGATAGGGAGATAGAGTTCACTATAGAGTTGCTTCCAGGCACCTCTCCTATCTCGAAGGCCCCATATCGGATGGCCCCTGCAGAGTTAGCCGAGTTGAGGAAGCAATTGCAAGAATTGCTTGATAAGGGATTCATTCGCCCTAGTGTTTCCCCTTGGGGCGCACCTGTATTATTCGTCAAGAAGAAAGAGGGTCACTTAGGTTGTGTATTGACTATAGGAAGCTAAACAAGTGACTGTGAAGAACAGGTACCCCTTACCTCGGATTGATGATCTGTTTGACCAGTTGCAGGATGCATCAGTCTTTTCTAAGATTGACTTGCGATCTGGTTTTCATCAGCTGCGGATTAGGAGTGAGGATGTGTCCAAGACGGCATTTAGATCCCGTTATGGACATTATGAGTTCTTGGTTCTTCCTTTCGGATTGACCAACGCCCCTGCAGCGTTCATGGATCTCATGAACCGGGTGTTTAGTCTGTATTTAGATAGCTTGTTGTTGTGTTCATTGATGACGTGTTGGTCTATTCTTCAGATGAGGCCACGCACCATCAGCATTTGAGGTTGGTCTTAGAGGTTCTTCGTGAGCAAAGCTGTATGCGAAGTTCAGCAAGTGCGAGTTCTGGTTGCGCGAGGTTCACTTTCTCGGGCATGTCATCTCCGGCGCTGGTGTTGCAGTTGATCCAGCAAAGGTCCAGGCAGTTATGGATTGGGAGATCCCCAGACTCCTTCGGAGATTCGTAGTTTCATTGGGTTATCTGGTTATTATCGGCGATTCATTGAGGGTTTCTCATCCATCGCCGCCCCTTTGACAAAGCTGACCAGGAAAGGTGAGAAGTTCGTATGGTCTGAGGCATGTGAGCGTAGCTTTCAGCTATTGAAGGCTAAGCTTACTTCTGCTCCGGTATTGGTATTGCCTAGTGGTCCAGAAGGTTTTGCCATTTATACAGATGCATCTCAGATTGGTTTAGGCTGTGTACTCATGCAGCGAGAGAGGGTAGTGGCTTATGCTTCTCGTCAGTTGAAGGATCATGAGAGGAACTATCCGACTCATGATTTGGAGCTCGCAGCTGTGGTTCATGCACTAAAGATCTGGAGGCACTATCTTTATGGTGTCAGATTTGAGGTGTTTACCGACCACAAGAGCTTGAAGTATCTTTTCTCTCAAAATGAATTAAACCTGAGGCAGAGGAGATGGATTGAGTTCTTGAAGGACTATGACTTCGACCTTCAGTATCATCCTGGAAAGGCGAACGTCGTAGCGGATGCTCTTAGTAGAAAGAGGTCTTCGCTCCAGCAGGATTGGAAGATGTTGGATGATGCAGCGTGCTCTATGACCGAGTTAGAGCCATCGCTGTGTCAGGCTTTTGTAGCTCAGCTATCCCTTAGATCCTCCGTCTTGGATGAGGTGATTGAGCAGCAGAAAGCCGACCCTAGATTGTTAGAGTTAGTGGGTAAGGCGGACATTGCTCGTGATGAGGACGGTGTGATTAGATTTCAGCACCGTGTCTGTGTCCCTGATGTAGTAGATGTCCGTGAGCATGTGTTAGCGGAGGCTCATAGGTCGCGATTCTCTATTCATCCGGTAACACTAAGATGTATCAAGACCTGAAGAGATCATTTTGGTGGTCCGGCATGAGAAGGATGTTGCGGATTATGTGTCTAGATGTCTAGTATGTCAGCAAGTGAAAGCCGAGCGGCAGCGACCATCCGGCCTTATGCAGAGGATGGATATCCCAGTGTGGAAGTGGGAAGTTGTCACTATGGACTTCGTTTCGGGTTTGCCTCGATCTAGAAGGGGAAATGACTCGATTGGGTAGTTGTAGATAGATTCTCGAAGACTGCTCATTTCTTGCCTATGAAGAAGAAGCAGTCAGTAGAGAGTTTAGCTAGATTGTATGTTAGTGGTATCATTAGATTGCATGGTGTGCCGAAGTCGATCATTTTGGATCGAGATCCGAGATTTACTTCGAGATTGTGGAAGGGTCTTCAGGATGCGTTAGGTTCGGAGCTTAAGCTCAGTTCGGCGTTTCATCCCCGACCGACGGACAGTCCGAGAGGACTATCCAACGCTCGAGGATATGTTGAGAGCGTGTGTTCTGGATTGGAAGGATGATT
Source organism: Colocasia esculenta (assembly GCA_014218235.1). NCBI lineage: Eukaryota > Viridiplantae > Streptophyta > Magnoliopsida > Alismatales > Araceae > Colocasia > Colocasia esculenta. Next base: position 5,825 of record JACBKR010000283.1, read on the forward strand.
GGGAGCGTCATTTACCTCTTGTGGAGTTCGCATACAACAACAGCTTTCATGCTAGTATTGGTATGGCTCCATTCGAGGCGTTGTATGGTAGCCCTGCAGATCTCCTTTATGTTGGGAGGAGACTGGTGATAGGCAGTTGATCGGACCGGAGTTAGTTCAGGAAACTTCGGATAAGATCCAGCTTATCTGGAAGAGGCTCGTTGCGGCATAAGATAGGCAGAAGAGTTATGCTGACAACAGAAGGAAGGATTTGGAGTTCGAGGTTGGCGATCATGTCTTCTTGAAGATATCGCCTACTCGAGGTGTTGTTAGATTTGGCAGGCATAGCAAGCTAAGCCCTAGATTCATTGGCCCATATGAGATTCTCAGACGTTTGGGTAGCGTGGCATATGAGCTAGCATTACCCCAGCTTTGGCTAGCGTTCACCCTGTATTCCACGTATCTATGCTCAGGAAGTATGTCCGAGATCCGTCTCATGTGATTGTCATGAGCCAGTGGAGATCTAGCTAGATCTTTCGTATGTCGAGCAACCAGTAGCCATTCTTGACCGGAAGGTTCAGCATCTCCGGAACAAGAGAATTGTGTCGGTGAGGGTCCTATGGCGGAACTTCTCACGCGAGGAGGCTACTTGGGAGCTTGAGGATGCGATGAAGAAGAAGTATCCCCTCTTGTTTGAGTAGTGTCGTTCTAACTTCGAGGACGAAGTTTCTTTAAGGGGGAGACGGTGTAAGGCCCTCGAATTTTCGTCGCATTATTTGTAATTGTGTGTGTGTATATTTGTACTTGTGTATGTATATACATACTTACGTACGTATTAATTAGTACAATTACGTGTGCATATGTTATACTATATGTAAATAATGCATGTATTGAATGGTGATAGTATGGATACACTACCATATACATATTGCATGTATATATGCATGGTATGCATGGTTTTCTGCATATTTTAGACTTCTGGCCGAAGGCCATCTTGGCGTCAACCCCTAGCCGTTGAGGTAGTGTCAGCGTCCACACATGGATGCCAACACTAATCCTGGAGTCTAACGATATGGACGCCTATTTCTCTGGCCTGCATGCGTTGCAGAGCCAGAAATTCTGGAAACAAGAAAGCTCAGCCATTGGGGAGCTGTCCCCAACGGCTCTGAGAGCTGTCTTGTCACCCTGTGAGTGGGAGAGAGGCCTCCCCTTATGTCTAAACCCGGATCTGCCTTCCCCCACTCCTCTCTTCACCTTTGCAAGAGAGAAACTAGGAGAAAAACCCTAGTTTCTGAACTGTGAGAAAACCCACCCTTTGCACCCAAAGATCAGACTTCCTGGAGCTAGATCCGGCCATCTTCCACGACAAGAGGATAGCTGGAGCAAAGGAGAAGGCTTCCCCGACATCCCCTTGCTATGGAGATCATGCAGGAGCCCGGAGGAAGAAGATCTAGGAGGACGTTCTACACCTTCTTGGGACTGCCCAAGGAGGGCTTCTCCGAGCACTTAGATCCTTGGAGCATTTTCTAAAAGACAAGTGACCTAACCATAATGTCCCCGTATATGTCTAGGTCGATTCTGAAATTTTTGTATATTTTTCCCTCGAGTCCTAGACCCTCACATTCACCCAACTTGAGAGCTAGGGTCTGTGTTTCTGCACAGACCTACATTGACGACAAGGTCAATGGATGCTGAGATCATGCTTGGCGTCCATCGACCATGCCGCTGACACTGAGTCAACGGCCAGAGACCGCCGCCAAGTTCCTCTGGACAGAACAGTGACCTGTTCTGCCCTTCCTATACAACTATTTTCGGTATGCTTCCGTGATAAGGATATATGGTAACCCTATACACTATGTATTTGTTAAATGTGGTGTGGGATGAGTGTGATGTGTGGTGGTGGATGTTAGAAGATTGTATTCCATGAATTTGTAAGCATGACTTGTTGATGATCTTGCTAATTTATGCTTTATGATTAGGATTAGTCTGAATGCCTCAGTTTTATTAGATCATGAAGATTAGTGGATCAGTATACATGTACTCAGTTTTTGATAAATTGTCCATGCTTGTATAAATTGCTAATAAACTCGATTCGGTAAATAAAAAGGCATGCAAGAATGATTTGTGGTGATCGATCTATAGATGTATGATTTAGGGTAATTTTGTATTCTCAAATCATGCATATAACAGTAGTCTCTGTTCAGACAGTAGCTTGCTAAAATTTGACTTGTGTGTATAAGTCCATATCGACCTAAATTGTGAATGGCATGCGAAATAGGTATTTGATTTTCTGTAAATTCCATTTAGCTTAGAAAAATCTGAAAACTTGAATGTATGACCTTGAACCCGATAATAGCATGTGGTTAAAATTTCAGGTCTTTGGACCAGTATATAAGGAGTTATGTATTTTTCATGTGAATGTAATAATCTATATATGTTATCGCAATGTGGTTAGACATTGTTTAACCCACCTGATTAGTGCATTTACTGTGTGTTAAACTCATGAATCTGTAGTGCCATGTCAGGAAAAACAGAGATGTGCATGTGAGTGAGAAAGTGAATGAGATGAAAAGTGATATGTGTAAAACCATGTGTAAATCGGTAAAATGTGTAAATGTGTAATTGTGACAATGTGACACTGCTTCCGTAGAGGGCAGTGGAACTGTATCAGGGAAAAGTCCCCTGAGAAAGTCAATGTGTAAGTGACACTAAGGCATTAGGGGGAAATCCTAGAGGTGGACAAGTACCACTGGTTAGGGTGGAGACTTGTTCTCCCGGTCTGCGCAGTCCAAGAGTCGCCATGGAATGCCTAGATGGCGTCTATGTGTAATGTGATGTGTATATGTCCTTCTTTGGTGGTTTGGACTATGTGTCACGGCACCTAAAATGTGTAATGTGAAATGTGTAATGTGTAAATGTGTTAGTGAACAATGTGAATGTGTATGTGCAAAGTGTAACCATGTGAAAGAGGAACTTGTGTAAAGAAAATGTGAAATTCTAAATGTGAGGATATGATATTGAAATCCATGTGAGACAAATCTGAAACCATGTGAAATCAGTAATCTTATGTTGTTATCATCATGTTTATATGTGCAAAAATGTCTAGAATCCATGTTAGGGATAATTGATGAGCACGGGTACAAAATAGCATGATTGGTTGTTCACATGATATGTTTTAAGAAACATGGTAGCTCTCATGTGTAGTTTTACAGCCATTAAACCATGTGAAACCAGCAACTTAAAGCGTGTGAAAATGTCTATGTATATGCTTAAGAACATGTAAAACTCATGCTAGTTGTGTTTCCTTTCATATATGCACAGTGTTCATGTTGGTAGTTCTCATGTCTTGGTTCTTTAAAGACAAAATTTCATGAGTAAATTGAATAGAGAGCATGTGATAGGCAAAGTTTTATTCTTAGAAATCTGAAAGTATGATCCATGTATTAAATTGTAAAACTTTCATAATAGGTTGAAACTTTCAAATGTCTAGCATGCCATGTGTTGAAAATTTTGAATGTGCATGTAGAAACCGCTATGACCTATACGTGTATGTTATGAGTATGTTGCTTGCTGAGTCTTTAGACTCACTCCTTGCTTCGGCGTACAGGTGTAGTTGGTGACGTGGCACCGTTGGAGGAGACAGTGGAGACGGACTCCGAGCGCGAGATTAGACTTTGGAGTTCTTTGTGACTTGTGTATTTCATAGTATGTAATTTGAACATTGTATTAGAGTATCATGAAAAGAATGTATAAGTGTGGACATTATGTATTTATATTTCAGCAATTTAAATTATGTGAACTTTTGGCTTTTAATGTAATTGTGAATTTCATGTATGTTTAATGTGGATGATGAATAAATGAAGACAGTGGTCTTTTACTTCCACTACTCTGTTGTATATTCGCGTGTATCTCAGCTGTTTGTATCGTTGGGTAAATGTCCCACTGTGAGGACTCTCGCTATACCGACGTGGGTTGGTATAACTGTACCGGTATAATGAGGCCGTCACAGTAGCTTAGCAGAAAGGCTTTTGAGAGAGAGAGAGAGCTTGAAGGATTCGGATGAAGCTTTCAAGAGAATTCCCTTGAATGTATATGGTCTCTTGTGTATTTCTTGTCATCTGTTGTTCTCTTCTTCTTCTTCTTTTATAATCTTTAAAAATATAGCCGTTTGAAGGAGATAGCCATTGCAGCTTGGTGGCTGTTTGCAAATTAGCCGTTGGAAGAGAGTTTCTAGGATCCTTTGGATCTTGAAGCTTTGTCCAGAAGGTCTTGAAATTTGCATCTTTCCAGGTCTTCAGAATAGGAGCAGTTGTCACAGCTAGAAGATAAGCTCTTGTAGACTGAGCTGGGAACAACCATGCTAACCATGTGCTCCAATTAATGCTTGTTTCAAAGACAAGACAAAGCAAGCATATCTCCATACCTTTGTGGTAGGAGGGTCAGTTTGAGTACAACAGACAGTATGGAACCTAGTATTCTCAACCATTTCAGAAAATAGAGCAGACAGATAAAAAGTTAAAGTATGGGTCTATCAGTGGTAGGTGATATGGTCAGATGCCATGCGTTTGAGATTTTCATAAATGCTTGTGTCTCATGAAGGATATAAACTGAAGACTGTAAGACTTAAAAGGATATTTCAGAGAAATGCTTTTCAGAGATGAATAATTTGAATATACTATGTTCTGTCAAAGAAATATATTAAAATAATAATCTTCTAAGATTTTAGTAAGATATGTTAGGCAATAGGCAATTTGCCAATAAATTATGTCTAAGATGTTTAAGAATCAGAAAAGGATTTTATAAACTTAAAGACAGATAGAACTGACAAAGTAAAAAGTACAAGTACAAAACTGACAGTGAAGTCGAATGCAATATAGCAGGCAATTCGACTGAAGAAATAGGCATGATTCGATTTCAAGAAGAATAAGGTAATCTGACTATAGTAGTGAAGACATCAATCGAATGTAGTGTAAGGCAACATTCGACTGTATGAGTCGAAGTCGTGAGTCGAATACAGTGTGAAGGACATTCGACTGTGTGAGTCGAAGTCATGTGTCGAATACAGTGTAAAGGACATTCGACTGTGTGAGTCGAAGTCATGAGTCGAATACAGTGTAAAGGACATTCGACTGTGAGAGTCGAAGTCATGAGTCGAATACAGTGTAAAGGACATTCGACTGTGTGAGTCGAAGTCCTGAGTCGAATACAGTGTAAAGGACATTCGACTGTGTGAGTCGAAGTCATGAGTCGAATACAGTGTAAAGTTGTGGACTTAGAAAAAGTTCGCAAGACTTGTGACTGAGTTTCTGAAGGAGTCGGATTTTGCAGTCGAATATATTAGTCGGATACAGTGGGCTATAGAGATAGTTATGTGGCCTTAGAAAATTTTGAGTAATCAGGATATTGACATATATATTTGGAAAAACACATATTTAAAGATTTGTCATAGCAAAAATATATTCAAAGTATTTAAAAGAAACTTTGGATTTCTTAGGGGCAGTTGCTCAACAGAATCGTTACAGTAACAGAGTCGTTATGTAACTTATCGAATCGTTACAGAGATCAAATCGTTTTGAATACTTAACGAATCGTTATGAAAGTAAATCATTATGATCTCTTAAGAAATCGTTATGAAAGCAAGTCGTTATGAATACTTAACGAATCGTTATGAAAGCAAATCGTTATGATCTCTTAAGAAATCGTTATGAAAGCAAGTCGTTATGAATACTTAACAAATTGTTATGAAAGCAAATCGTTATGAATACTTAACGAATCGTTATGAAAGCAAATCGTTATGATCTCTTAAGAAATCATTATGAAAGCAAGTCGTTATGAATACTTAACGAATCGTTATGAAAGCAAATCGTTATGATTTCTTAGCAAATCGTTATGAAAGCAAATCGTTGCGATCACTTACAAATCGTTGTGAAGGCAAATCGTTGCGATCACTTACCGAATCGTGAGGGCAAATCATTGCGATCACTTACCAAATCGTTGTGAGGGCAAATCGTCTGCGATCACTTAACGAATCGTTGTGAGATTGTCACGCCCCGACGCAGAATATCGGAGCGCGAAGGCAGTTGCAAGAAAAGGGTATAGAGCGAGTACTAGACATCAAACCATTGCACATTGAATAATACTAAAGCAAATCTTTCTCATTAATAACCTTTCAAATGTCTAGTTACAACCACTAATATCAGAGTCATTCTATAGGGCCCAATTACATTGCAATAAAAGGAAATAACTAACTACAACTCTAAGGTAACATAATGACTAGAGGGTACTCCTGGCTTCACTCTTGGTCATTCCCTTCCTCGTGAGCGTATGTGTCATTCTCGGTCTCACCTGAGAAAACAACATCAAATAACGTAGGGTGAGCGATAACGCCCAGTAGGACTTAAATCTCAGGCTCAAGCAGGCTTTAAATAATTAACGCATTTAATGGCAGAGTATCTAAAGACAGAAGGTACAAGAGAGTCAAAATATAGCATGAGATAGCACAACAGCACGAGATCGTGTATAGTTCCCAAAAATAGCACAAGTATCGAGTATAGCACGAATAGCAGGATGGCCATAGCACAACTAGCACAAGTATAATAATAGCACGACGAGTATAGCACTTGTTTGTCATTCTAGACATCGAGAGAGTATAGCACGTTTTGTGTTTTGATTGTCATATAGATAGTCGAGATAGATAGCACTTGAGTGTAATGCCAAACACTCTGATCATTTAACTCCCATGGGCACTAGCACTTTTGGGCGCACATCTCAGGACCAGATCGGGCCCTTATATATTGCCAGGCATTGGTTATATTGTTTATCTTTAGACAATCAGTCAATGGCCAATATAGAGTACCAAGAAGGAGATGAGAGCACTAGATGAATAGACGAGATAGTTGAGTGAATGTGAATAGACGAGCGAGTAAAGTACAGATGAGAGCTAGTGGACATTGCACATAATGCGACGGGTAAACAGGCGATAGTAACAGTTGCACAACACGCGCACTTGGTGTTGGTAGTCAGGCGGAACTCACGACCCTACCACTGGCCATGTTAAGCACAGGTCCAGAGGTCCGGCGTGATTCAAGGTAAGAGCGAACTTCTAATAGCCGTTTGGATCATATAGATCCCTAAAGATGTAATGGGTGTTAGGGTACAACCGGCTCGTCGACCATATGGGAATCCATGATCAGAGGAGACTTACGGAGGCCTTGTGCAAGGGTTCACTAGTCCGGCGAAAGGAATATCTGACGAGAGTTCACCACAAGCCAAGTAAAGTGTGTATATAAAACAGGTGCTCGACGTTCTAGAGGAATTCTAGAACAGTGGAGCGTCGATATCGATATATAAACAACGCAAGAAATGAATACAAGTCCTTTAAATTAGGGCAATTAATATACTTTATTGGAATAAATTCCCAGATACATTATGAGATATTTTATGCCAGATTTCAGCCATATATGGATGGTTCAAGTGTGTGCATGTGTAAGAGAAATCATAGATAGAAACGAAGTCGTGAATATGTATTTTAAAGCATTCAATATAGATCCATTTTAAAACAGGAGTTTATACTGTGTGTATGACTGTTAAAAAGGCGTAAGAATATTTTAGAAAGTGAAAGCAATAAGTTTTATGGGTTTTCATGCAAAACCCTGTGAAGGCGACATAGGCCAGTAAGGATTGCGACAGGGGTAGGGCAGGTAGCGACAGGGGGTTACACAGAAGGCGACGGGGCTGCCAGGACAGAAGGGCAGATCGCGACAGGCTTACATGAGGGTCGTGACTGCCTGGTCAGCAGATCGTGACACTTAGGACTGTCACGATCAGATCGCGACAGAGCGCTCTGTCGCGACAGGCCTTGTGAATGCCCTATTGGGCCGTCGCGTTCACAGGTTCTGCGCCTGAGCCTGACAGGGTTCTGATCTGTCTTGGATTGCGGTCCAAAACTATCAGATTTTGATACAGGGTCGTTCAAAAAATCATAACTAATTGTATACACGATGAAAAATCATGAAACTAGTGGCAAATAAAACTAGACATACGAGAGTACTTCCAGTAAATAGGAATTAGAGAGAGAGCATGGTTTGAACATGGTTTGAGCATGAACAATAACGAGTAACACAGAACATGACACAGAGAGCAAGACTGATTTAATTCGAGCAACATGCTCAATGAAATTGAGGGCTTTTAGGGGAAAATGATCCCTAACAACATGAAGTATCTACAGTAAAAATTCCGTAGCATGGGATCAAGTATACATAGAGATTTGAATTAAACATGACATCTCGGGGTTATCGTGTTTGCAGATCTTCTAAAATCAAGAACAAAAGATTGACTCGATGAAAAGGGGGATTCAAGAGGGCTTTTTCTTCTGGTGATTGGAACTACCTACAGACGAGTTTAATTTGATTTTGCTCGTGAAAATGCCTACCTTTGACTCGATTTATCTTCTAGGGCTTAGAACTCCAAGAACAAAGGAAGAAGCTTGATAGATCTTCCTCTCCTCGATTTCTCCTCCTCCTTGGCCTCTTCTCCACATCCAAGAACCCCTTTGCACGAGCTAGGGTCGGCCATGAGGATTTAAGAGGTGTATTTATATAAACACAAGTTCCTATTCCTACTACTACTCTCAATTCCTCTTAATTCGAGATTTCCTAACTCCACCTTTCCTCTCTTGCTTTCCAATCTCTAATTGGGTCAGGATAGTATCTAAATTCGTGCTAGACTATATGGGGTAGGTTTATGAATCTTATTCAACTCTAATTGCCACTTTTATTGCTTTAATAACCCCTTTCCAATTATGATAGAATTAAACTCCGAATTTAGGGTATTTCTTATTATTCTCCCATTGCAAATTTATATTTTTGACCCAATAAATTCTAGAGAATCCATTAAGCAAAGCCCATTACTCTTTTCCATTTAATGGGTTTTATTTAACGCTCTTTCATTTAAATATCCATTTAGCTAGGTTTTAATTCTTTATTTAATTTTTTTTTTTTCACAAAATTTCAGGTTGCTACAGAGATAGACTGTAATAGAGTGGCAATGACTTATGAAATCGTTATAGAACCAAAATCGATGTGAATGAAGAAATCGTTATGATTCTAAGGAAATCGTTATAACAACTAGAGAGTCATGTGCACTTAGAAAATTTCATGCTTAGAACTTACATTGCTACAGAGTAAATAATGCTTACCCATTTAGCTTGCTATTCCTTGTTTCATTTCCTGTGCTCAAATCTCATAGAAAATATGTTAGATTAAACTTTATATAGTTTTGTTAGTCACCAAAATAGATATAATTTATTTAATTACATGGGGATAAACTGATCATCAATCTCCATGGGGATAAACTGATCATCAATCTCCCCCTTTTTGGTGATGACAAAACTTAACAATAAGCAAAGATGATCTGAAATAAGTCTAAGCATAATTGCAGAAATAATATAAGGGATGTATTTCAGAAATGCTATATTTCTCCCCCTTTTGTCATTAAGCAAAAAGATAAACTGAGAGACAAATAAGAAGAAGAGAAAAGATAAATGAGAGAGCACAACACAAAATTATATTGGATTAATCTTGAGGAGGTACAGTGAGATAGAAAGCAGGAGATAAGAGAGAGGCATAACGAGAAATAATTTCCCAAGCCTTATCTTCCTGCTGCTCAAAATACAGTCTGAAAACCCAGGAGCGAGAGAATAGGAGGGTCCCATGGTGGGAGCCATCCGTTTGAGGTGAAGAACTAACTGCTCATCAAGGAAAGTAGCATATCGATCTCTGTCAAGAGAAACTTTAAAGAGGCTGACCTTCCCAAAACTGGCACAAGCAAGAAACTGATCTAGAGAGATAGGGTAGAAAATTTGCTTTGCCTTCAGTTCCAGACGCATGGCTACATAGACCTTGTATCTTTCAACCCAAGTCCGAAAGGGATCAATAACAAGGTGAATGGAGTTCATGTCCAGAAATGTGGCTTCAACACTGGAGGTTTACCTTCCCTGGCTTGAGAGACATTGAGATCAGAAAGTTGCTGAGCAGAGAGTGGATAGAATCTGGTCCAGTCTGCAGGGGAAAGTCTTTCACATTCTGATAGAATAGGAGCAAGAACTTCAGCACTGACATGGCCCTGGTGATACTCTCTAAACAGAAATCTGTGGAAAGCAACCGTATAGCCCTTCTGCACCTTGATTCTGCCCATGACTCTGGCAAAATGCTCAAAGATAATTGAGCCTACAGAGGATTCCATGACCAGATAATGAAGGGGAGGAAGAAAAACAGTATCAGGCAATTGGAGGTAGCAAAATCAACTTGGATATCTTCAGTGTGAGTTGCATCTGATCCAAGTGCTCTAATGGCCTGTTTGAACTGACCCAGTTGAATTTCAGGGAGACGATGGAGATACCGGTAGTTATTGAACATTTGAAAGTGCCGGACCATCTTGATTTCTTTTTGAATGAAAGGGGCCCAGGTGTCCTTATGATGGATCTGGAACCACTCAGATAAGGTCAATGAATGGTCCCGAGGAGGAAATCTAGCAGATCTGGCAAGAAGAATTTATTGTAAAGAGCTTTGTGACTCCGAGCCCACTGCTCTTCAGTTTTGGATTCGGCTAAAGAAAAGATTTTGATTTTGCTGATTTGGAGAGAGAGGTATAGGGCAGAATGACATTAAGATGGTCAGAGAGGTTAAGACAAGGAAGGTTGATGATGGTAGAAAAGACAACCTTCTGAAGGAATTCTCTATAGAGTGGTTTATTTTTGGTATCCACAGTTAGAGAAAACCACAGAGGGGATAACAAGGGTCAGAGGATAGAGAGGAGGTGGAGGTAATTATACGTTTCTTAGGAACAGGACTGGAGGAGCCTATCCTATGAACATGAGTTCCAACCTTCAGTACTGACCGGAGAATAGCTTCTTCAAACTCATCTTTGATGTCCCTAAGATAGGGGCCATCAATCTGAGCACCTTCCAGAATAATAGTAATGAAGGAGGGAGGAGCAGAAGGATGAAGAAAAGAATGAGAGGTGGAAGGAGGTATATTGGATAGTCCAGAAGAGGAGGACCAGAGGATGAGGAGGCTGGAGGGACCTCAAAGAGAGGAGGAGGTGGAGGAATGTGAGTGGTAGAGACAGGAGATGAAGAGGATGGTGAAGGAAATGGAGCTAGAGAAGAGATGGCTCTGGGTAGTGGTTGTTTGAAAGGTTGAGGAGCCAGTGGTGCAGTTGAGGATGAAGGTGGAGAAAGAGGGGCTGGTGTCTGAATGGGTGAAGGAGCTGGGGGCTCTAGAGCAACAACTGCTTCTTCTGCCTGATGCTGCTCAGACTCAGACTCCACTGGCCCGGGTGGCCCTCCCACTTCCTTTGCTGGCCCTGATGGCCCTGCTGCATCCTCAAGAACATGCCCTGATGGAAAAGAGGCTTCCCCAACAGGAGATGGCCCTAAAGGCCCATACTCCTCTACAGAAACAGGTGCTGATGGCCTGGCAAACATTTCTTCAGCTACACCAGATGGCTGAGACGTAGGTGGTGTAGGAGGAGGTGTTGGGCTCTTACCTTCTTTAGAATATCTGATAGTATGGACTTCATGCTCCCCATTTCTGTATTCAACCACCGAATTGCATTCTTTACAATTGACATATACTTTGCTGTCGAAGCCTGGCTCATAAAAAGAGAGTTGACATCTGATTGCACAGAACAGAGTATTTCGCCTTGGGCATCTAATCTTTCTATTACAGGCTTTAAATGAATGACAAACCTCTGTCTTGGCTGCCTCTGATGTGGTGCATTTGCAAGGAGAGGGATCTCTGAAGCAACCTCCTTGCCCTTCTTACTACCCCTAACAACGGGCTCCCCATGATCATCATGTTCCTCTTGATTATCTAAATTAGAAGAACTTGTGGTTACTCCCTCTTGAAAACTATTCACTGGAGAGTTTTCATTTGTCTCTCCCTGAGCTTGACCTTCTTTTTCACCCAACATTTCCCCTTCAGCAGGGGCATCCTCCATGGGTGCATCATCATGGGCTGCTGCTGCTTGTTCCTCCTGAACAGGGGTGCCTGATGCCACAGCTACATCTTCTAGAATTTGCTCATCAAAGGACTGCTCCCCCTCAATAGGAGCATCTTCCACAAGTACGTTTTCATGAGCAACTTTTGCTCCCCCTGACTGGGAGCATCCTCCAAGATGATTTCCTCTGAGTGGCCTGGAGCCACAGTTTCGGCTACTGAATCACCATCAATTACTGGCTCCTTCTGAGTGCTTTAGAAGGAGTCCAGCACATCCCTGAGTACAGAGGCTACTCGGGAAGAGGGAGGAATATCCTCTAAACTATGCCCAATAGGCTCAATGTTCTCTGGAGGGATATCCTCAATCATGTTGCTAGATCTGCTGCTTCTGCTCTTTCTGCTAGTGCTGCTGCTACATCCTCTGCAATGGTGCTTCAACTGCTACTACTCTTGGTTCTGCTGCTGCCGGAACTGCAGGTTCCTCTAGAATCACAGGGACTGCTCCTGCTGCTTCCTGGTCTTCTTGGGCTTCGCCAATGATGGCTTCACCCCTCACACAAAAGTCTTTGACCACACACCATTAACAACAGAAAATCCACTTTTCCTTAAGTTTCTGGATGGGATTGCTTGGCCCATCTTCTCAGAGACATCTCCTACCACACTAATGCCATAGTGCTGAAATACCTTGGTTAGGAGATGGGCATAAGGTAGAGAGACGTTCAACTTGCTCTCAGTATCCCATACCTATGCACTTGCAAATTTCATCCTTTCTAAAATAATCTCTGCCATGTTGATTTCCTTGTTCTGGATGGCCCAGAACATCAAGTCTGAGTCCGCCTTGGTACAAGTTGAAAAGGTAGCACTTCGGGGGATCAAAATTTGACAGACAATGAAGTGCAAAAGGTGATTAAATGTGTTTAACTGGTTGATATCTAACTTGCCATCCTTCAATCTGTATTCGGGACCAACAATCCCTAATCCTTTCGCCTGGATATCCACAGTGTGAACTCCACTGTGTCCGGAGGTAGTCACACCGAAGAGCAATGCCAATAGATCTTGTGTGACCCTAATCTGGGTTCCCTTGACCATGGAAGTCAAGGTCCCATCTGCCTCTATCTTCAGACATACATAAAAAGCTTTTACCAGGTCCGGATAACTTACTTCCGATAGAGTGGCAATCTTCGTCCACTTCAATCTGTCCATAGCTACGACGATGCTGCCCATACCATTCTTCTGCAAATCATCCACATCCATTGCTTTGTGCTCGCAAAGCTTGGTCTTCACTGAAGCAAATCTCGCCTACTGCTCAGCGATAAGGAATGCAGCTCCGTAGCCCCCAACGCTACTAGAAACACCAGAAGAGGCCATGGTCTTAGATGGGAAGAGTTTCTGGAGGATTGAAATGGAGAAAGGAGTAGAAGCCCTCAAGAAATTTCTCGCGGAAAGAGGTGAAAGCTTCAAATCTCAAGAAGTTGATGCCGAGTTGATGGGGTATGCGGAGTTGATGGGGTATCGCCTCAGGCGGTGGACAAGAAAGGTAAAGGTAGGAGGTGAATCGTTCCCACACAGATTTCGGGATAAATCATAGGAATAATGACTTTTCGAAATTGGAGGCCCCAAACACAGAAAATGACAAAAGAGCCAGTTCGATGGAATAAAGTCTCATAAAATAGCAAACCGTCAAGAGTGTATAGATAGATAGGCAATAATTGAACTTTTTGCTTAATTTTGAGGAGGAAGAGTTAATTGACATTCTGAAAAATAATATTTCAGTTCTAAACAGATAATTCTTTCACAATTTACACATGCCTAATTCCTTCTAAGAGAAGTGAATCTCTCTTCAGGTAAAGCCTTTGTAAAGATATCTGCTAACTGATTATTTTTATCAATAAAAGAAATAATATATTTCCATTAGTAATATGATCACGAATAAAATGATATCTAACCTCAATGTGTTTTGTCCTTGAGTGCTGTACTGGATTCTTAGTGAGATTTATAGCACTGGTGTTGTCGCATAATAACAGAATTGTCTTGATATGTAGCCCATAATCCTCAAGTTGCTGTTTGATCCATAAGAGTTGTGTGCAGCAGCTTCCAGCAGCCACGTACTCAGCTTCAGCTGTTGACAGTGCTACTGAATTTTGCTTCTTGGAGGACCATGATATCAGACACCCTGCAAGGAATTGACAACAACCACTGGTGCTTTTTCTATCTATTTTGCATCCAGCATGGTCAGCATAAGAGTATCCTACTAAATTAATTTCACATGATTTTGGATACCATAAACCTAAGTCATGAGTTTTAGCTAAATATCTAAAGATCCTTTTGACACTAATTAAATGAGATTCTTTAGGATCTGCCTAATACCTAGCACACATGCATACACTAAACAATATATCAGGTCTGCTTGCCATCAAATAGAGTAGAGAACCTATCATACCTCTGTAAATCTTTTGATCTACCTTCTTACCATCCTTGTCAATGTCCATTCTTGTTGATGTGCTCATAGGTGTTGACAATGGCTTGGCATTTTCGAATCCAAACTTCTTTAAGAGTTCCTTGGTGTATTTGGCTTGGCAGATGTGAGTCTTTTTCTTTCCTTGTTTGATTTGTAGTCCAAGGAAGTAGTTAAGCTCTCCCATCATGCTCATCTCGAATTCTCCCAACATAATCTTCTCAAAATACTTGCAAAGAGATTCATCAGTAGAACCAAATATTATATCATCAACATATATTTGAACAATCAAAATATGTTTGACCTTAGATTTACAAATAATGTATGTCTACTTGACCTCTAGTGAAACCATGATCTAATAGAAATGCACTTAGCCGTTCATACCATGCTCTTGGTGCTTGCTTTAATCCATATAGTGCTTTGTGCAATTTAAATACATGATTTGGAAAATCAATGTCATCAAAACCTGGAGGTTGTTCCACATAAATCTCCTCTTTTATGAAATCATTTAGAAAGTCAGACTTTACATCCATTTGAAATAATTTTATATCTAATGCAGATGCATATGCAAGCAATATTCTAATAGCCTCAAGTCTAGCTACTGGTGCATAGATTTCATCGAAATCTATGCCTTCCTCTTGGGAATAGCCTTGAGCTACCAATCTGGCCTTCTTTCTTATGATCACACCAGCTTCATTCCAATTTATTTCTGAACACCCATTTGGTGCCAATCACTGGATGATCTGATGGTCTAGGAACAAGTGACCATACATGGTTTCTCTTGAACTGATTCAGTTCATCTTGCATGGCTAAAATCCAAGATTCATCAGTGATAGCTTCATTGACTGTCCTAGGCTCTATTTGAGAAACAAAAGCTAAATAATCACATGGAATTATGTTACCTCTTTTCTTACCCCTACAGATGGATCACCAATAATGTTTTCAGGTGGGTGATCTTTCTTGTAACTCCATTCCTTTGGAAGATTTTCATGTGAGATATCCCTTTGTTGCAGATCTTCTAGAGGTGGATCTTCCTTGTCCTCAATTGATGTGTTCTTTAGCTTTTTGGACAATTCATCTGCATCATCATTATCACTATCTTCTTCCTTTCTCAAGGAAGGGTTAGTTTCATCAAAGATAATGTGTACTGATTGCTCAATTAATAAAGTACGCTTATTAAATACCCTATAGCCTTTAGGTTTAGATGCATACCCATGAAGATGCCTTCATCTGATTTTGCATCTAGCTTAACAATGTCTCTTTTGCCGTTGTTGTGGATGAAACATGGACATCTGAATGTCCTGAAGTGACTGATCTTCGGCTTCTTTCCTTTGTACAATTCATATGTTGTTTTCTTTAGAATCGACCTGATCATCACTCGGTTGATTATGTAACAAGCTGTGTTAACTGCTTCAGCCCAAAAGTACCTTGGTAGATCATATTCTAACAACATCGTTCTTGCCATATCCAGTAGGGTTCTGTTCTTTCTCTCAGCAACTCCATTCTACTGTGGTGTTCTTGGTGCTGAGAAATTGTGCTCTATCCCTTGGTCATCACAGAATTGGCAAATTTCTCATTTTGGAATTCTCCTCCATGATCTGATCGGATTCCAACAATGCTGAACTTTTTGTCTTTCTGAACCTTTTTGCTGAAGCTTACAAACTTTCGAATGTATCATCTTTGTGCTCCAAGAAGGATACTCCAAGTTAATCTGGAGTAGTCATCTACTATAACAATCCAAAATTCTTTCCTCCAAGGCTCGTGGTCCTCATTGGCCCAAATAAGTCCATATGAAGGAGTTCTAAGGGTTTAGAGGTGGTTACCACAGACTTTGACTTGAAGGAAGACTTTGTGTGCTTCCCTTTTGCACAGGGTCCACAGACACCATCCATTTTTGTGCTGACCTTTGGTAGACCTTCCACCAGGCTTCTCTTGATCAGCTTTCTCATGCCATCCAAACTGCAGTGGCCTAGTCTTCTATGCCACAGCTCAGTTGACTGCACTTTGCTTGCTGCTAGACAAATATCTTGATCTTTCAGTTCTTCAAGGTGGAGTACGTACAGGTTCTTTTCTCTGTTAGCTTCGAAAATCACTGCTCCGTCCTTCATGATACTGCACTTAGACTCTTGGAACTTGATTTGATGTCCTCTGTCACATAGCTGGCTTATGCTGATGAGATTATGCTTTAAACCTTTAACACATAGTACATCTTCAATAAATATTTCTCTTTATTTCCAACAGATCCGCATCCTATTACTGTTCCTTTTTCAATCTCCATACGTAACTGTGCCTTCTTCAGCTTCAAGGTGAGAAAATAGCTTCCTGTTACCTGACATATGCCTTGAGCACCCACTGTCCAGGTACCATTTCGATGCTCGAAGGCTTCCCTGAAATATAGACACTAAGTTTTAGGTACCCAAGTTCTTTTGGGTCCTTGTTGGTTAGTATCATCAATTTTCTTTTTTATTATCCACATTTTGTGTTTGGTTGGACATGATACTTTAATGTGTCCTAATTTATTACAATGACTACAGCAAGACATTTTTGTTACTTTCAAATTTTAATATATTTAAAGTTTGCTTTGTATGCTACGTTTTGTACAGGTATAATTTTGGAGTTGGATATGTTTTAGGGTATGTTATTTCTTCCTCATTATCGGGTGGAGTATAACCTAATCCATGTTTCTTTCTACCAGATCGTCTAGCACCTTTTAGTATTAATCCAATTTTTCCATTAGTAAATTTTTCTAACGTACTTGATAGTCTTTCATTTTCTTCTGTTAATATTTTAATTTCCCCTTTTAATTCGTCTGAGGTTTCTTGTTTCTCTAGTTTTATTATCTGTTTATTTTTATCCTTCAGATCTTCACATAATAACTCATTTCTTCTTTTAAGTTCATTGATTTGCTTCTCTAGTTGTTCATTTTCAGATTTTAAATCTAAATTCGTGTTTTCTAGACAAGTAAGATTTTTCTTTGTCATTTTTAGTGATTTACATACATCCTTATATTTATCATATAGTTCGTTAAATGCATCCTCCAAATTATTGGAATCGGATTCAGTACATGAAGTGAAGGAATCATATGTTACCTTTTCGTCGATGTTTGCCATAAAGACCAGGTTGGCCTTTTCTTCCTCTTCTAACTTGAGGTAGACTCGCTGTCAGAGTCGCTGCTATTGCTCCAAGCTGTTGTCATCACTTTCTTTTTATATCTTCTGAATTTCCTAGAACTGTCTTTCATTTTGAATTCAGATTTCTTGAGCTTCGGACATTCTGTTTTGATATGTCCGGGCTTCTTACATTCATAGCATATGGGCTCAGCTTTCTTTGGATCCTTTACTTCTGGCTTCTTAAAGTCCTTATTTTTATTGAAATATCTTCTACCGACTGATACTTCTTCTTTTTGGCTAAGATTCGTTGTAGCCTCCTAGACAGCATTGCTTCTTCATCTTCGTTGTCTTCATTGCTTTCATTGTTATCTGAAAATTCTTCTGATGAGTTCTCTTCAGCTTTGAGAGCATTTGAGTGTTTCTTCCTGCTCGAAGACTCTCTCAGTCTCTCCATGTTGATTTCATGGGCCATAAGGGACCCAATGAGTTTCTCTAATGACATTCTCTTCAAGTCATTAGCTTCTTCTATCGCTGTTACTTTGGGAGTCCAAGATGATGGTAGAGATCTTAGAATTTTTCTTACCGTATCTCCCATTTCATAGTTCTTGCCAAGACCTGCCAGACCATTTGTAATGTCGGTGAATCTACTGAACATTTGTGTAATTGTTTCCCCTGACTGCATCTGGAACCTCTCGTACTGAGTCACCAAGATATCTATTCTGGTTCCTTTTACTTTGTCTGTGCCTTCATATGTGATCCTTAACTTCTCCCACATTTCCATCACAGATTTGCAGGCTGAAACTCTGTTGAACTCCTACTTACTGAGAGCACAACATAGTATGTTTTTGGCTATGCAGTTTAGAGAGATCTTTTTCTTGTCGTCTTCAGTCTACTTATCTCTTTCATTTGTAATCAACAAGTCTCCTTCTTCAACTATTTGCCAGATTTGATAGTCGAGACCTTGTAGGAAATACTCCATTCTTATTTTCCAATAGGTGTAATCTTCTCCATCGAATAGAGGTGGCCGTTGACAGTCTGACCTTCAGAGTGACCTTGGGCTGCCATTTGATCTTTACTCTTTAGATCGTTAGATCTTCTTCTTTGTCAAAGAGACTAGCTCTGATACCACTTGTTTCCCAGCTAGCAAGCCTAGAGGGGGGGGGGTGAATGGGATTCTTAAAAATATTTCTTAAACCTATTCACAAAATAGTGACACAAAACACACTTCGATGGATGTTAGAGTTAGTACGGAAAGAAAGTAAACACAAAGCAACCACACAGACAACACAAGGAATTTATCCTGGTTCGGACCTCCTTTCCACAGGAGTCCTACGTCCAGTCCCTGAGCAATAACTCAGGCTTTCACTACCCAAGGTACAGTCCCCCTTATGGACCCTTACACACCCAGCCGCAACTGGTCTTCTCTTCACAACCTGAAGAGGAATTACAACACCCTAGATACCACCAGGTCTTCCTTCTACTCGAAGGAACACACACCCTGGAACCACCAGGTCTTCTTCTACACGAAGGGAACAAACACAAGAGTGTTCAGGGAATGACGCCCCTAGATCAAGCTTATAGAACAGTGCTTGATCTGAAGCTGGAACTGAGAAGAAAAGATCTACAGATGATGAACTCTTCTCAGTACACAAGGGCTCTCTCACAGATCTACACTATGTTCAGAGAGCAAGAGCAAGAACTAATGAGAATGAGGCTTGGCTCTTCAAAAAGCTCGCAGAAGGCTTGTTAAAGATTGTAGTTGGTATTCTCAATCTCCAAGTTGAGTTCTTCTGGAGCTTCAATCTTCTTTATATATCTTCTATTTGAAATTTGAACGTTGAAGTGCCTGTTGTCTCTAAGCTTTTGTTTACGTTAGACTGCATGGTCCTGTAGAGCTTTTCGTTCAACGGTTTTCATGCACGCACAGAGAGAGATCTTCTGTAATATCCTTTGGCTTCTATTTTGTCCAATGTTGTATGACGAGTGTTGTCAGAGACCTGCACGCATTACAAGCTTAAACAATAGATAGCTAATCTGTCTCTTGTTGTCAGTCAACATTAGATTGATTTTATACACAAATAAAAGTTCCATTCTGTTCTTCTAAAAAGATGTTTACAGAATAAGTATGAGAATAGAAGATATCGTTTGCATGTACTGCAGTGATACGTTCAGTCATAATAAATGCATGGTTGTCAAAAGATATACGTGAAGACTTTGACTTTTCAACGTATTCAAAAATGAGCTCAAAAATCAAATCATTATTTTCACATGGAATCGTTATATGCATGACTTATGAAATCATTATGCAAATGAGTTGATATTCATGTAAATCGTTGTGTACTCATAAGCAAACCGATGCACATTCAAATCGTTATGCATTAATAACCAAATCGTTGTAGAGACAAATCGTTGTGACTTCATAAGCAAATCGTTATGCGCAAGACGTTATAATCAAATCGTTAAAGACAATGTGAATGAATCGTTATTTGCCGTATCGAATCGTTACAACGACTAAGTCGTTATGTAACTTGATGAATCGTTACAGTAACAGAGTCGTTATGTAACGTATCGAATCGTTACAGGGATCAAATCGTTTTGAATACTTAACGAATCGTTATGAAAGCAAATCGTTATGATCTCTTAAGAAATCGTTATGAATACTTAACGAATCGTTATGAAAGCAAATCGTTATGATCTCTTAAGAAATCGTTATGAAATCAAGTCGTTATGAATACTTAATGAATCGTTATGAAAGCAAATCGTTATGATACTTAACGAATCGTTATGAAAGTAAATCGTTATGATCTCTTAAGAAATCGTTATGAAAGCAAGTTGTTATGAATACTTAATGAATCGTTATGAAAGCAAATCGTTATGATTTCTTAGTAAATCGTTATGATAAATCGTTGTGATCACTTACTGAATCGTTGTGAGGGCAAATCATTGCGATCATTTACCGAATCGTTGTGAGGGAAAATCGTTTGCGATCACTTAACGAATCATTGTGAGATAGACTGTAATAGAGTGTCAATGACTTATGAAATCGTTATAGAACTAAAATCGATGTGAATGAAGAAATCGTTATGATTATAAGGAAATCGTTATAACAACTAGAGAGTCGATGTGCACTTAGAAAATTTCATGTTTAGAACTTACATTGCTATAGAGTAAATAATGCTTACCCATTTAGCTTGTTATTCCTTGTTTCATTTCCTGTGCTCAAATCTCGTAGAAAATATGTTAGATTAAACTTTATATAGTTTTGTTAGTTACCAAAATAGATATGTAATTTATTTAAATTATATGGGGATAAACTGATCATCAATCTCCATGGGGATAAACTGATCATCAAGAGATCCGTTGGAAGTCTTCTAGTCGTTACTGATCTTTCTATTCTTTTTCTTCTGACTGACAGCCACTTGGTGGTATTCAAGGTCTGTAAGCATAGAAGAAAGTGTTTAGACTAGAGAAGTGTTTATGTTAGAAGGCTCATACCTTTGTGTTTCCTGTTGACACCCCAAAGTGGTAGGTAATCTCTTTTTGTCTGACAGGAAGGATGAGATCCTATGAGATAAGCAAAAAGATTTTCTGTCAGAGAGATAGTAGGTTACGCATATGAAATGTATTTGCATTTTCATTGGGCGCCAAAGACAATTTGAAAGGTTTGAAATATAGAGGAAATCGATATTTAAGTGTAATAGAGTCGATGTGAAAGATAATCGATCTTCCAATGAAATCGTTGTTTCAATGTAATCCATGTTTCGAAGTTGATGTTTCAATGGAGTCAATGTTTAATCGAAATCGATGTTTGAAGTCAATCTCACTCTAATCGATGTACAAAGAGAGTCGATGTAAACATAATCCATGTTGAGAGTGAATCAATGTTTCACTGAAGTCGATGTTTGATTGAAATCGTTGTATACATGGAGTCAATGTTTTAGTGAAATCGATGCTCAACTGAAGTCGATGTTCCAATGAAGTCGATGTTGAACGAAATCGTTGTTTGAGCAAAATCGATGTTCTAATGAAATCGGTGTTCAATAGAGTCGATGTTTAAGTGAAATCGATGTTGAATAAAATCGATGTTTACATGAGATGAACCATAATCGATGTATTTGAATGAAAGTCGTTGTGACACTTAGTCAGTAATCGATGTGTATTGGACAACCATCGGTTTACCTTTTCAGTGCAAATCATGAAGCGATAGTGCCATAAATTTATATTTATTAGGAAAACATGATATTAAATATATTCAGTAACATTTAATTAATCATGAGTTTTGTTGTCACCAAAATAAAGGATAAAATATAAGAGTGGTTCAACAGTTCCTTCAGAAGGAACATGATATAATCACATGCTTCTATTACCTGCCATAGATCAAAGAATGTGCCTTGAATGAAGCATTCCATCCACATCTTCAAGTACTGATAATCCTCACCATCGAAGAATGGTGGTGTGGTGACTGATTGACCTTCGTAGTTGTGCGTTTCAGCTGCCATCTCTTCTCAAATCTTTCGATTCTTCTGAGAAGATCTGGCTCTGATACTACTTGTTGGATCGAGATGGCACTAAGTTGTCCTAGAGGGGGGGTGAATAGGACTTCTTGCGCTTTTAAAATTTTATCTAAAAGATAAACAACACTAAATAGAGACGTTAGTACTTAGTGTAGTGTGTGTGAAACAAGTGTAAACTTGGCGGAAATAATCACACAAAAATGCACAAGAGATTTTATCTTAGTTCAGCTCTTCCCACATAGAAGTCCTACGTCTAGTCCCCAAGCAACCACTTGGGATTTCACTAACTACCAAGCGCACTTAGCCTTCTCTCAACTGAGAGGAAATACAACTACTTACAGACCAGTAAGTCTTTCCATAAACCAAGGGGTACAAGACCACTACAAGTGTAGATCTTCCCTTCACAAGAAGGGCACTGCAGAGTACAAACCCCCTGCGGGTTACCTTACACAGAATTTGAAAACTTGTGTGTCTGCTCAACAGAAATGAGCAGACACAGAGATTTAGAAAGAGAAGCAAAAGGAAGTGGAGCTCAAGCTCTTTCTGAAACAGAGGTGGACAGAAAAGATCTGCAATGCAGAAAACCACCAATGAAGAAGACTTTTAGAGCCAATGGAGAGCTTGCAAGCCGAGGCTTGAGGAGTGGCTCTCTTTCTCTTTGAGTGGCTCTTCTAGCTTTTCAGATTAGAGTGGAAGGTGAGTTTCTATCTTCTTCTATGTGTGTGTATCTCTATCTTCTTGTTGTTGTATGTCTGTTGTTGTGTTTGCTTCAAGCTTCGGCTTCTATATGTATGAGCTTTAAATTTGCCCGTTTGGATTTTTGGCCATTAAAGGATGTCCGTTGAGAGGAGACTTTGATCTTCTTAGGTTTGTCCATCAAATCTTTAGCTCCATGAGTCCCAACGTCTTCATGCTATGGAGGTAGCTTCATGCTTGCGAGATAGCTTCATAAATGCTTCTGTAAACTCCATGCGCAAGACTAGAGGCTGACCATGCTTAATAAATGTTCTGCAAACCTGAAAGGACAAGATAGAAAGATATCTCCATGCTTTCAGATGTAGGTGAGATACATATAAAATATAAAGCAAGTAGGCTCAGATACATAGAAGTTCAGAACATTAAAAGATAGACAGACAAGAGTATGGGTACTTTATGCTGAAAGTCAGAGAGTTCTGACAAAAGGGATGTAGCAGAGATCTCTAACAGATCCCATACAGCTTATCATATTTAATTCCTGACCATCTGGTCGATCAGAAATAAGATCATCTGACTAGTAGAGAGAGATGATAAGCTTATAGACAATGCAGATCTCAAAAAGCTATTTCAAATGAGATAGATATATAATATTTTTTCTGCCAAAAGACATTTGAATATTATGATAGCAGAAAAATAATTATAAGTTTCATAGAAAATTTTCTTATGTAAAGGGATTCCAGTATGAACAATAAAAACTCATAAAGAAATCAGATAATGATTTATAAGTTCTGTACTAAAATATAGAACAAAAGGATTTTCCAAGTACTGAAGTTGATATACTAAACTTCGAATTCTCTGAATGTCGGAGTCAGAGAATTGATGTTCAAAGAGAATCGATGTGGAATGGAATCGATGTGAATATAATTTATATACATATGTAATCGATGTTTAAGAGGAAGTCGATGTTTAGCCAAAATCGATGTTTAAGAGAAAGTCGATGTGAACTTAAACAGTAGTCGATGTGAGACGAAATCGTTGTCCAGAGTCGGAGACTAGAGTCGGAGACTGAAGTCGGAGGCTGGAGTCGGAGATTGGAGTTAGAGACTGAAGTCGAAGTATGATATACAGTATACGCTGTGGACTTAGAATTTTTCGTCAGAGTTGATACACAGATTTTTTGACAAGTGTTTATGCAGTATAATAAAATACTTTTGGTTGTATATTCTGATAGGGTTTTGTCGTAGTCTTTAAAAAAGGTTTTGTTGTATATATAAAGTCTTAAAAGTTTTGTCATAGCAAAAAAACATGATTGATAATAATTAAAGGGATAGTTGCTCAACAAGATCGAGCACAGAGAGTGTCTAAGGGCTCCAGTCTAGCTCCCTCGGTAGAGAGCCGGAAATGTACTGTTACCATGGGGTATAATGATTATTGGTGTCTCAATGCACTAGAAAATAGTGATTGCTTGATATATCCACTCTTTACATGTGTTTCATGATTTGCATTCCAATGTGGCATAGATCCTTAGCGCATGTTAGTGATTTATGATCGTTCTTGCTTGATAGTGAAAGTGCTTGATCGTTAACTACTTGGTTGCTCATTCTATGGCCAAACTCTTGTTAATTGCTCTCTAGTGCTTGATTTGTGAATTGACAATCTCGCTTGATTAATTGCTCATGAAATCTTGATAGATTACTTGATCAATCCTTGGTAGACCCCTCTTATTAGGCTTCTAAGTTGGGTGCTTTTCTCAGTTTCTCTATTCTTTGGGTGCCCATTCATGATGGTACTCGTGCGTGCTTGTGTGTGGACTCTCGACCCCCGTGGATCATCTAGGGTCTATGTTGGTTGTATGAGACTAGTGTGTAGCCGTGCGTGTATGGTTTCCTGACCTCATGAGGTGCATGAGGTCAAGGGTAGAAGTGCCTGTGTGTTGAGAGTCTGTTCGAACGTGGTTGTTCCGTATTTTTGTTGGGTGGTCATCCTCGGTGGGAGAGCTGAGGATTGTTTCATGTGGTGCCGACTCCGATAGTCCTTACGAAGGTCACATATGTGGCCTGACCTTGGTTGGCAATCATGGCATGGTACCAACTTTTCCGTGTAGCAGTAGTTAGCATAGTGCCCTTACATTACTGCTTTGTAGTGTGGCTAGTTTACTGTTTGTTGGAGTTCCTGCTGCTCTAACTGGTAAGAGATTGGTAATCCCTGTTGGGCCTTGTTTGCGAGGCTCTCCCCCCTACTCTCTTAAGATAGGTGCTCTTCATCGTGGTAGCTTGGCACTAGATGGCATGCGGATGTGGTTAGTGGCATTGTGTCATGCCAATAGAAGTGAGAGTGAGAGTGTGTGAGCTCTCGTACTAGAGTGAGCTGAGACTTGTGTTTTGTAAGTCTTCGAGGTATGCCCTTTAAGGACTATATTTTTCTTTCTGTACATGTACTTTTATTTAGGACATATTGTACAGACTTTTGTATATTTGTACTAGCATCTTGTTCTAGTTATTTTAATTCATTACTTATCTCACTTGACTATTCTTTTAACCTTTCCGGATCTTCAGATCCGTAGGTGGTGACATGGGCTCCGGGTTCTTGGCGGGTGTCCGAGAGATCAGGTCGTTACAATTGCTATCAAAGCATAGATCTACTGAGATTTGTAATGAGTTAATAACTATAAAATGTTCGAAAAAAAAGTACTAGTACATGCTGGTGTTGGCCCACGGCAGCACAACAGAAGGGGGGTTGAATGAGTGTTGTAATATTAACACTTAAAAATAATGATGTAGAAATATTAGTTAGAGATTTAAACGCAGTGAACTAAAAGAGGCATTTGATTGGCAATTGTTATCACTAGTGTTTTTATTCAAAATAGATGTAACAATTTAAGTGCATCTGATTGGCAATTGGAGGACATGTTGAAGTTCTGAACTTTTTTAGGATAAATCTCATTAGATCTACATATGGAGCTTTACATAAGGGACATTTTCGTTAATAAAAGACGTACTATTAGTTTAAGGCAATTACTTCATGCCAGCAAGTTGGTGGTCCTACTTTGTTAGACAATTTTGTTTTATTATTATTTATTTTAGTAAGTGTATATGTCTTAATTGCTTTTTCTATTTTACCTGTCTAATATAAGATTTTACTACGCATTCACCACACGACGATGGATGGTACGAGAAAGAGGATTTTTTTTATATGATATTTTTGATGTTATATAAATTATACTTTTTAATTTTATATTTAATTGAATATTTTTAGTATATATTTGATTGAACATTTAATTCAATATTGTAAATTATTTAGTATGTGTGTGCGCGCCAAATGTGTATAGGTTTTGTCAATGTGTATATAGGTTTATTGAAGTTTAAAAAAAACTATATAAAAATTGCGACGGATTAGCAGGGGAATTTGTTCCATCACTAAATAGTGGTCAAATACTTTAGATGCTACATCCATCGCTAAATAGTGATGAAAAAATGGCTATCGAAGAAAATGTCTGCCAATTATTTTATCCGTCGCTAATTTAGCGATGGATCCACTACAAATATATATGTCGTTGATTAACGACGGTTAATTTCATCTATAACTTGTTGCTATTTAGTGATGAATTAACGACGAATTAAATTCATTGACAAAACAAATTCCTTAGCGATAGACTCATTTTGTTGCTAATCTATCGTTAAATAGTGATGAAATTTGTTCACTAATTAATATCCAATTTTTTGGACGAATTTATTTCGTCGCTAATCAGTCGCTAAATTCATTTAGCGATAGATTAACAAATTAGCTTCCGTCACTAATTTTGTAATTTCTAAGACTCCCCCACTTTGAACACCCCTCTCTATTTAAGGGCGGCCAATGACAACCTCCAACTCTGACCCATGCTACTAGAACAAGACATATCCATTGTTGGCCCACTCAAATAGCCACTCCCACATAAGATACACTATGTCATTCCCCTATCACAGGTGTACACGATCGGAGAAGAGCAATGCAATCAGAGGACCTTTGATATACACTTAAAAGGAAATAAACTAGTGGCTAAGTAAAAAACTTATTAGGCCCAAGTTCCAGCACACACTTAGGTCAGATCTCTTATTGTCCTCTCTCTCCCTCTTTCCTAATCTCTCTATCTTTCGACTGGTTCTTAACTTGAACCTAACTTAAACGTCGAAGGGTTATTCCTCAAGTCTTATCTTGAGGACCCCCAGACTATTATCCTTGTCTCGTAAGTAGATGTAAGTCGACATTCCCGCATTAATTAAATTCAAGAGCTCGTGAAAATCGGATAGTAGAAGTTCATTGATTAGTTACTGACCTTTATAGTTTACATACAAATTTTTCTTGAATATCACTTTGGGCATATATTAATATGTGCTTAAAAAAAGTAAATATCAAACCTTTCTTTATTGGCAAAAAACATAATATCACCCTCTAACATAATGCCTGACTTACCCCCCAATTCTTGTAAGTAAATAAAATGCATTTTGCCCCTAGTATTTGTGCGCACTTATTTTCTAATATTTACTTGTTAATTTTGTTACAG
This sequence comes from Colocasia esculenta, assembly GCA_014218235.1. Classification (NCBI taxonomy): domain Eukaryota; kingdom Viridiplantae; phylum Streptophyta; class Magnoliopsida; order Alismatales; family Araceae; genus Colocasia; species Colocasia esculenta. The sequence continues at coordinate 33,121 of JACBKR010000283.1, forward strand.
CTAAGCATCGTGGCACCAAGTCAACACATTAACTTTAATACATTGAACCGGTGTGTTAAGTGGCTGCAACCTAACATTGTTGTAAAACGTGTAAGGCTTATCGCGTTTTTGCATTATTTTGTGATATTTCAACATTAATATTGTAACACATTGATGTTCTGAAGATGTTAAAGTCTGAGAAAGGCTTAATATATTAACACCTCGGGTAAATGCCACAACTCATTAATGAATTATGAAGTATTAATATGTTAAAATTTTAATTAGTTAACATCTTAATATAATGAAACCTAATATATACTGTAATAGAAGATATCATTTAGTGTAATGAATTATAATTCTATCAGAGATTAAAAAATAAATCAAATATTTAATAATTTTTTAAATTAATTTATCCAATTTTAAATGAATAAGTCAATCGAGATATTATGCGGTTAACACATTAACATTTAGTTAAAATTTTAGTTACACGTTACACTGCGTCGGCTACTTAATTGGTTGTTAAGGTATGAATTTAAAAAATAAATTAAAACAAGGGGATAGCTAAAGGCTTACTTTAACTAGATTATAAATCAAATATTTTGCCAAGATATGTTATTATTTTTTTATTTTTTATATAATTTTTATCCACGCCAAAACAGAAGATCAGACTCGGATTCACAACAATAATAATAATAATAATAAAATTTACACACGCTGCGGGACACCACACCCACTAGATATATGTGTACTCGAACCTATTAAAACTTCGTATCAAAATGCAAAAAGAAATGCTAGCTACTCAGATAGCCAGCATGAGTTAGATCGGCCGCGTGAGCCTCACGTGCGCCCTCGTGGGACCCACACCGCGGTCGGCTAATCAGGTCAGTTGCACGGTCGACTAGTTATCGGGTGCCTGAGTAACTAATATTTCTCAAATACAAATACTCCATCACGGGCTCATAAGATTTTTCTCTTCTCGAAATTTTTTTCCACTTTAATTTTTTATTAACCAATATATTAAGGATATATTATACTCATTTAATAAAACATAAAAATATAATTTTTAAATGCACTAAATTGTATTTTCCTCGGAAAGAAAGACGCCGAGAGGAAAAGAGGTTAAGAAAACATGGGCGTGTTCGGGTCACTCGACTCTGGCAAGCCCGCGCGCTGTTGCTTCCTTAGTTCCTTTTGTTCGAGTGGGGCCTCCGAGAAGACGGACGATCCTGATCTCATCTCACTGCAGCCCAAGGAAACGATCGAACCGTCCATTCTCTTGACCCCCCTCCCGACCCTTCTGGACCCCGGGATCAACAAAACAAGAAGCGCTGCCAGCCACGCCAGGTCACCCAGTGACGGTTCCGCCCCAGCCGGACTCTGTCCCCGGCTCAGGCCTCCGCTATCCGCTCCACACACACGGCCAAGCAAAGATAACGGCATGTTCTCGTATCGCCACGTCGCCCGTGAGGGGCATTCCGTCCATAAGAAAGATAGAGTCACGTTAGTTTCGACTGCGAAGGAACAAAAGGAAGGGGCGCGGGGTGGCTGCCGCTTACAGTGGGGGCAGAGCAGGTAGGGACGGCGTACGGGCAGGCGGGCAGCGAAGACCCGGAGTCGTCGTCGGTTCGGGCACGGGAGATGACGAGGATGCCCCTTTCGTGCCTTGGAGCCTCCGCGACGCCAATTGGTCGCGCCGCGCCCCACCTTCCCTGTCTGTCTTCCCTTCGAGAGGCACCGCCCACGCTTCCTCCCCCTTCCTCCTCTTGTGGCCGGTATTTAATCCCCTTCCCCACCTAGCTGGACTCCTCTCTCTCTCTCTCTGTATGTGTGAGAAATCTGAGAGCGGGAGCAAGGAGCAGGGAAATCTGGGGAGTGTGCAGTCTCAGGCAGGGATTGTTCTGCTCCCTCTGTCACTGAGATTAGTTCCGAGAAGGTTTGACTAGCTCTCTTTGCCCGCCTCAATTCCATCAGGTGCGTGCCCTCCGATCTCTCTCTACGTTTTGCGTTTTGGTGTGGAATTGGTGATGTCCTCGCTGGGATCTGATCTCGCAACCGATTGATCGTCCGGTTCCCGCGTGCTGGACTGGTAGATCGCGATTTCATGTTGTTGTGGCAGGGGGCAAGCAGTTGTTATCTTTATGTTTTTCGTCTCTGCGAGAGTGGGGTGCGTGTGGAGGTGTTTGATTAAATGCGTAAACGGGCGGGTTCCCCTTTAGCCGGGAAGATTATTTGTGTTTTTGATCATTTCTTTCTTCTTCCTGAGGCAGAGGGTGAGGATTATTTTTTTTTCTTTGGATAAGGGCGTTGGATTAGGGTTTTTCGTTGCTTATCGGGTTTTCGATTCGAGAGTTGTTTTGCTGAAGATAATGGAAAACGGAAATTTGGCTTATATGGACGTTGAGGTCCAGTTGAAGGCTGGAGTTGACCTGGTTTTTTTTACCTTTCAGATCGCTTCCAGAGAAATTTCAAGCTTCTTGAGATAAGATTCATGAGAGAGAGAGAGAGAGAGAGAGAGAGAGAGAGAGAGGCTGGGTCTTGTGTTTTAATCTATAGATTGTCATAGTTGCTGCCATGGATGATGACTTCTTTGGTTTGTTCATTGGTTATGCCATTTATTTTGCATTGTTATTCATTCATTCTGTGCGTATGACTGACGTTAATTGCTCCTTGATGAAGTTTTAAGGGTTGGGAGACACTGGTGGATTTCCGTTTTGCTTTGTGGAGGTAGACAGTCACTGAGAATAGTGTGACGTAGTTCTTGGGCTGTCAATATTCTTCTATATCAACTCATGACCGCTGTGTCTTGGCTGGATATGTCTTTAATAGTGCTATTTCCTGAAATTTTATTTTGGATTTTTGGGTGCTGAAAATTTTAAAGATTTTAAATTGTCATCATCCTCTTTTCTTTTCATTTTCTTTTGCAGTAGGGAGGCCATATGAGCCTTTTCATTGATTATTTTGACCATTGCCGTCGGAGTTTGGACATTTGGATCTTTCTCTCATAGTGGGAAAAACATGGGGAGCTGTGTTGGGCACGAGAAGTTAGGAGAAAAAGCCATGAGAGATGCATCCATTAGTGCCTATCATTTCTCTCTCCTGCTTTCTCCCGTCGTTTCTGTTTGGGATTGTATTGTCCGCAAGATGAGATACTCCTTCAGGCCGGAGTGGGTGTAGGCAAAGGACAGTACAGCTTGAACTAGTTAGTTGGTGGTTTAGATCGCTAGAATTTAGTCTTGAGCTCGTGGGGAATGTCAGTATAGAATGCCCATTGCCTCTTAGAGAAGCTCTTTTGGCGGATATAAAAGCTGTCTACTTATAGAGAGATCAGTTTTCATGGAGAAGATTGGATGTGGTCATGCAGCTGCAGTTCTGCGGAAGGAGAAGAAGAAGAAGCAAGCCAAGGATGAGTTAGACCGCCTCAAGCAGGCAGAAAGGAAAAAGAGACGCCTTGAGAAAGCACTAGCAACTTCGGCTGCCATAAGGTCAGAGCTGGAAAAGAAGAAACAGAAGAAGAAAGAGGAGCAGCAGCGACTTGATGAGGAAGGTGCGGCCATAGCTGAGGCAGTGGCATTGCATGTTCTTGTTGGTGAAGACTCGGATGACACACGCCAGATCATGATGAACAAAAATGGAAAAATCAACCAGTGGGATTACTCTGGCAATATCGGCATTTTCATGGATTGTCAAAGTTTCAGACCACATGAAGGACAGGAAGAGATTGCTAATGCTTATGGTCTTGGGTGCAAATGCGATGACTGGGGAATTGAGTGGTCGATGACAAATGGGATGCAGGAATAGGTCTCCAAATGCCATGCTTTGAAGGGACAAATCAACCAGCAGAAATCTCAACTGGTCTTACAGCAAAGGCTCTTTCGTCCCTCGAATTGCAGATGACACACAGGATGACCGATTTATTCCGAGGAAGGTGCTACAGCGGCTGTTATCAATAGGATGCTGGAAGGCAGAGGCTTCAATAATGAAGTCAATCTTTGTGGGGACTTCTGGGCTACTTAATCGTAGAGTTGTATAAACAGTGGTTTGTGTTATGTCCTCGGATAGTCGTGTATCTTTAAAACTATAATGGTGCCGCTATGTCTTGCTCTGGTATATGCATTCTTCTGATGAAGGAACTTGCCATCATATGTAGTATCATTCTATTTTCATATGCGACTCCGTTGAAGTGCTTGCTTTGGGGTGAAAGAAGTAGCTAGCTATAACAATATTTGTTCTTCTTCTTGGTGCAAATGAGATAATCCATTGCTTTTTCTTTTTCATTTCATCATTTTGCAATACCTTCCTATGACACCGTCATATGTTGCTATATGTACATGTTCCAGAGTTTCTTGTTCTCTGTTCTCGACAATCAGCTCGATTTTAATTGAACGTAAGGTGAACAGCTGACTGAATATTGCAATATTACCTTGATCTTCCTTTTTCTTATTCTGAAGAAACAGTGTTGATGGTTGAACAGATGAACATCTCTTGTAGGTGAGAATGCAATTCTAAGTGGCACATCTCATCACCTGTTTTTTTTTTTCCATATTTAGGCAACTGAAATGCACTTGTAGGTGCCATAGATGAACTGTAGGAAAGGTAGTCAGAGATTGCTGTAGGTGACATTTTTTTTTTTTTTGCCCAATCACTTCCGCTAGACGTTTTATATGTAGTTTTTTTTTCTGTATCCTAGTTAGAGGGAATATTATGTTCGACATAGCACGAGGGTGACTTGTGACGAGACAATGGGTCAACCTTTTCTCCTTTTTCCTTTGCCCCCGGGCCGTAGTTGGAAGGCATGTCAAATCTTCAATATTTCGTGCAGCGAATCCATCGTGCCGGCCAATCGCCCCACCTGCTGTGCTGTATGTGGTCTCTTATATTCTTTGCGCATTCTTCTTGCTCCTAATCCTTTCTCGTTTTCTAGATAAAGCTATAAAGTTTTCGACTCGTACGTGATTGTGAATTGCAGGACCATACTTTTTGTCTTGTTTACTTTTTCTCGTGTGGCTACTGGTACTTCTTATTACACATGGTCTGCCCCTACACCTTTCAAGAAAGAAAAGATTTATGTATTTGTATATTACATTTTAAATGTAATATGATTAGATAATAATTTATGTTGCACTCTTCATATGAGGGGTGATAAAATGACAATTCAATTGTTGGATGTCACATAGACATGTTGTCTAGTCATATTACACTTAATATGCAAACACGTCAATTTACTGATCCAGCACACATCCACTTATATGGACTAGTAGATGGCGTGCATTTTTTCTTTTGGTATCTCGGTATCTTTCCCAGTGGATTTTAAGAAAAAACACGTGTTCTTTTGTTTTCTGAAGCTAACTCAATACTTTTGATATGTTTCCTTGTTGTGCACAGTGTTGAATTGAAAAATAATGTCAAATATTTATTGGAAGATCATTATTATAATAAGAATGATGTGGATTGCATGAAAAGTGATTTTTCATTGGTTGAAAGGAGAGAAAGAGAAGGGGGTCTTGCCAATATTCTGTTACCCATTGAAAATACTTTCTGGTAATCTACTTTCATTTTATTGTACGAATAGCCTTATAATAAGTAGTTCTCGAAAATAATATTCATTTAACACGTTTTTCCTCTATCACAAAGAACTTCTACCATTCTCCTTGGGACTTTGCTATTATGGACAAAGGGAATCTACAATATCTAGTTTGTTGGTCTCGTCTAGGATTTTGGTTTGCCAGGCCTAACACGCTTTCCTGATGCAGACATGTTAAAACAGAGAATGGAAGTATGCGTCCCTTTCGGTTTTAAGTAAAAGGGTTCCATCATAGGGGCATGGAGATTCTTTTTTCTATGTTGTATTTAGCTGCGACTTATCTCTATGGAATTCTTCTTTTATACATCCCCCCCTCCCCCCACCTTTTTTTTTACTTTTCCTGTTTCCCTTCTCCTCTTAAATTGACTGCAGGATAATTTTGAAGGTACTAGATTTGGCTTTGCTTCGCGGTTGCGGCCTTCGAGGTTATGAACATCCTCTGGACGCATAAGAGTCGCATCATCTATGCAGGGAAGAGAGCGAGATACTATAAAAAAAGTCAAGAGGTGCTATTACCTCCCTCGGAAACCAAAAATGGTTTTTTACCTTTTAATTTCTACAGATAAATGTTGATCCCTCAAATATAACTATTATTTTAAAAACTTTAAATTTTTTTACCGTTATTCTTATTAATGTTTGCCGTTTGATTCCATAACTAGAGTATAACTCTTTCTTAGTTAAATTAACTAGATGATAAAAAAAGATTACTATGCACTAATTCGATCTCTCTTGCACCTCTCACTGCTCTTTCTCTCTCTCTCTGTCTCTATTCTCTATCTATTCTCTCTCCTCTCACTATAACTCTCATTGGTTCTCTTCCCTCACCCCTATAGATGAGAATCGGCTACTAAAGAGGTCTACTCTTCTGGCTCTGGTAATGAGAGAGAGCGAGATTGAGAGAGAGAGGGGTTGGGGGGCAGAGAATTGGTTGTCAGGGGAGTCTCCCTCTCCAACTCTAATAGTGAGAGAAAGCAAGAATAATCAAGATTGAGAGAGAGAGAGGGTTGGGGGGAGGGAGAGAGAGAGGATCGTGGGGTGGAGGTCAAGAAATCGGTTGCCAAAAGGGTCCTCCCCCCTCCAGCTCTAATAGTGAGAGAGAGGCAAAACAGAGAGAGAAGGTCAGGGGATGGGGGAGAGAGAGAGAGGTGGAGGGGGAGATAATTGACTATTGGAGTGGTCTCATTCTTTGACTCCGACTGTGAGAGAGAGAGATAGAAAGAGAGGGTCATGGGGTGAGGGGCGAGAGAGAATCGACTACCGGAGGGAGAGTAGTGAGAGAGGGTGAGGTTGAAAGAGAGAGGTTCAAGGAGGGGAGGAGAGACAGGGTCGTGGGGTTGGTGGGGAGAGAACCAACTGTCGGAGGGGGCTTCCCCTCTAGATCTAGTAGTGAGAGAGAGTGAGATAGAGATAGAGAGGGTATTGGGGTGGGGGTGTTGACTCTTTTATCTCCTTGGTATATGTATTTTGGTATTAACAAAAACTCTATCACAATACTTTAAATAAATATTTTCATGATAATTGTACTCATGCATGTTCATATACATCATCAAAAGCATTCTCATAGTATCATATTCTGAAAATTCTGATGATATGTCGACAGCTGATAGTCATGTGTTGACCTGTGAAGCACATGTGTCAACTTGTGTGTCGACACATGGTTTGTCAACCTGTGTTTTTCTTCTCATATTTGTTAATCTCCTTGTATCTCATTGTATACGAATTTTGGTGAGATTTTATTTTAATCTACCTTTATGTGATTAATTCAATTTTTATTAAATTTGTCAATAGGATAAATAGGTCTTTTCATCACTTCAATGATCATCACTACAAAAGGAAGTTACCTGGAACAGCATGTTGTTTGTAGGAATTGTGGACGTCTGTAGCAGAGGTATGAGTGTGACTGACACATGGCTTCTCTCACCTAACACATTTCTCTCTGTGCATTAAACGGACGCAAGCATCTGGTACTCCCCCATGAAGCTATCACTAGACACACTACAACTCCTTGGAAACTTGTATGAAGCTGAAGATTCAAATGGATTGTTTTTGGAAACATACACAAGCTAGAAGTCTCCTCTCTACTCCAAGGAGCCAGTAGACTCAACAAAACAACCGTTAGATACAAGAAAAGGAAAGCATAAAAGAAGAAGAAGAGGAAGAAGAAGCTCCAACGAATATCTTCTGCCAAGAGTCTATAAAAGAAGAAGATGATGCTTCCACACAAAAATATACATACGAAATATACTTTTGCACACAGATGATCTGATATTTTGAAGAGAGCCACCAACGCATAGATCCACTCCAAAAAAAGAAAAAGAAAAATGAAAGCAGAACATTGAAGCCATCATCTTCTACCTTTCTTCATTCCTCTCTCTCTCTCTCTATTGTGTTCTTGCTATAATCATCCTGAGAGAGAGTTGTTTACGTCTGAGAGAAAGTTTTTGTATACATCTTTTTATCTCTTAGGCGTTGTCTCAAATCAAGTCTTATTATTGTGAGCTTGGTCTAGGGACCTTTAAGATCTCATTAAGATTCTATGTTGTTCCTCTTCCTGTGAGAAGAGTAGACCAGCCTATGAGTTGTGTTGTTTCCCCTTGTTTAAGGGAAGACCAGCCTACGAGCTGAGTGGTATTTCCCCTTCTGGGTTGAAGGGAAGACCTGTGTATCATGGTGGTTTTACCTCTTTGGGTTGAAGATAAGACTAGCTGTGATTGGGTGTATTTGTCCATAAGGTGGACTATAGCATTGGGTAGTGAATCCCAAGTTATTGCTTGGGGACTGGATGTAGGCCTGAAGTGTGTGGAATTAGGATAAATCCATGTGTCTCCTTGTGTGATTGCATTTGTCTATTTCCGCTACGTACTAACACTAACATTTACATCTTAGTGTTCAAGTTTTATTATTTCAGAAACATTTAAAGCAACCCTTCCCCCCCCCCCCCCTTTGGGCTTGCTATCTAGGCCAACAAGTGGTCACAGAGCGGAGTCTCTTAAGAAATCAGAGGATCTAACGGTCTAAAGAGCCAAGATCAATGGCAGCCTAAAGTTATGCTGAAGGTCAGTCTACCAATATGCCACCATTATTTGATGATGAATTTAACTATTGGAAGACAATGATGGAGTTATTCTTTCAAGGTATCGATTACAAGCTATGGAGCCTCATTGAAGATGGTGACTCGATGATATCAAAGCCCAAGGCAGAATGGACCGACGACGATAAGAAGATATTTTCTCATAACAACAAAGCTAAAAGTATTCTATGTTTGCCTTTTCCAAGAAGGAGTTTAATAGGATCTCAGCTTGTAAAACAGTTAAGAAATGTGGGACAAGTTAAAATTCACATACGAAGAGATTGATAAAGTAAAGAAAACTAGGATAGACATCCTAGTCACTCATATGAAAGTTTCAGATGCAACTAGGTGAGACCATCACTCAGATGTACAACAGGTTTACTGACATTACAAATGGTTTAGTAGGATTAGGAAAGACATACAATACTGGGGACATGGTAAGGAAAATTCTCAGATACCTACCAAACTAGTGGACTCCAATGGTCACTACTATAGAAGAAGCCAGTGACCTCTCCTTAATGTCATTAGAGAAGCTCATTGGTCTCTCATGGCTCATGAGATAAATATGGAGAGATTGAGAGAGGCACTTCAAGGAAAAAGGGTCTCAATGCATTAAAAATAGAAGAAAGCATTTCAGATGAAGCCATTGCTAGTG
>JACBKR010000284.1:0-86922 GCA_014218235.1 Colocasia esculenta
TAAGGTAAGTCAAAATTGGACCCAACTCTAAGAGGTGGTTCCCTAAACTTTTGCTACCTCTTTTGGTGAGAGAATCCCAGATTTTGTGGAAAGTGGGAACAGAACTCGCAGCCCCTTTCCTAGTCCCGTTAGAACTCATAACTACACCCTAAAACTATAAGAACTCGTCCCTAAACTCTTGGGAAGGTTTAGAAACAAGTTGGGGTCGAGAGTAGCAAGTTTGGAGCGTTGGGGAAGTGGAGAACGGCTGGGGAAAATCGTGGTCTTCCTCAACCTCGCTCTGCATCAACCCAGAAATCTACAGAGAGTTCTTAGCATCCAAAGGTAGGTGTTCTCGGGCCAAGATTAAAGAAAACAACACCATCATGTAGTTATTTGAGTCTAGGTTCATTTGCACTTGGTTTGACTAGTTTCATGGAGTATACATTGTGTATTCGTGGTTTTCCCAAAGTCTCGCACAGTTAGGGCTTTTCCCGTTCTTCTTATTATGCATGTGATTTGACACCGAATTAGACTAAACTTCCTTCATAAAAATTCTTCTAATTGTAGTCACGATCATCTTCTATGTTGGACTTTTTGTCCAAAAGCCTTTCGTTAGAGAGTTATAGGCATGGTAAGAGAGTCACTGCATGATACTACGATTTCGGGCTGCACTTAGCTTTATGTTCTTCATATGTTTTCTTGAGATTCGAAAGCGAATTAGATCAACCTCCCACATCAACGTTCTTCTACTAGTTGTCTTTGTCATCCTTAGTGTGAATGTTTTGTCTAAATGTCATTCGTTAGAGAGTTATAACCGGGTATAAGCGGAGTAAGTAAACCGCTGCATGAGATGTGTTTTCGGGTTACACTTGACCTATGGGTTTTGTTCTGGGAGGGCCTCTAGTGTCGACACTACTTGAGATAGTGTCGACACACTGTCCCAAAACATCCCAAAAGGTGTTCTGGGAAGGCCTCTAGTGTCGACACTACTTGAGCTAGTGTCGACACACTGTCCCAGATTGGCCAAAAGATTTTCTGGGAGGATCTCTAGTGTCAACACTACTTGACCTTTTGCTTTGTATTTGAAGCATTGTGTCGAAAATACCTGATCTAGTGTCGACACTACTTGATCTTTTTGCCTTGTATTTGAAGCACTGTGTCGACACTACCTGATCTAGTGTCGACACTACTTGATCATTTTGCCTTGTATTTGAAGCATGTGTCGACACACTTGATCTAGTGTCGACACTACCCTAACAAAAATTGCATATTTGGGTCTGACCATTTCATGATGTCTACTAGCTTGTGCATGATGTTATATGGTATGCATGAACCTAAAATAAATCAACCCATTGAAAAATAGTAATGATATGAATACGATTCTAATGTGTAATTGTGATTGATCTTATGTCCATTGGATTATCTTGTGATCTTGCTTATTGTCCTTGATAAGATAAGAATATGATAGAATGTGGGGATGAATACATGTTAGTATGGACTTGCTAGTGGAGTTAATGTCATCATTTGCATATGAGTTTCATGTTTTTATGTTTTTCGGTGTTCAAATAATCATTTTGTCAATTGCATACATGATAGGAAAGATCCGTAACTCGTCACTTAATATTTGCACGAATAGGCACACCCTTCTTGGGAAATTGAGAGCACATGTCCACATACGATCTATCTTTAGAAACATCCTCATGTCAAGACATTAATGGATTATGAAACATGATCCGTCATTATAATGCCTTTTTTTCTCTTGATCTATTGTCATACCTTGACTCTATGAATGATTATGTTCCTTTTACTACGAGCTGTTAGTGAAACTCTGTGGCCATAATATGAATCTGTTTGTTCGCACAACGTGCGCCCGGTTCAAATTGATCCAATGCCTGTGCAAAGAAAAGGGGCTTGGTCCGGTCTTGGGGGGAGCACCCCAACGTACTTATTAACCGCGGGAGTATGGACTTCTGGTGCTTGGCATAGCACAAACAAATGAGCAAGATTAGTGTGAATGTGCCTTAGTATGATATGATAAGTCTGCTTTGATCTGATATGATATGATTTGATATGATACGTCTGATCATGTGAACGCATGATATCTGTCTGAATATGGCCAATCTCCTTTGATACGATTCTACTCTTGAAATATCTGTTCATTGTATATGCACTCGACATTTTGATCTGATATGATATCCGTTCTATTCTGCTATTCAATCTGTTAGTATTGCATACATTGTCATCATTCATGTGCATATCTGCCTATTTAAAAATGTTAATCATGTATATTAGTGCCCGCACAATATTGAGATGTAAATCCTACTGAGCTAGTTCGCTCACCCAATCATCCTGCCCTTTTCAGGAAGTGATGAAGAACCAGTGGAGTCCGATGGGGCAGGGTAAGAGGATGAGCACCCGCTACATGAGTAGATGACAGTTTAGAAATAGGCAATTGAGTAGTCGATGTATTAGAGAAACATTGTTATTGAATAATGAACCCTTTTCAGTGAGTATTCTTATGAAGGTTGTAACTAGTTGAATGGAATGGAATGAAGTATTCTTTGGTGACCATATTATAGTCTCAAATGTGTTATAATATTCAATTGTGACTCTGCGCTATTCAACTCTGATACGCCAATTTGTATCGTTCACGCCCCCCCGGTATCTATTCCGCTACTAAATATCGGGGCATGACAGCTGCACTCAACTGCTAGATCAAACATCAATTTGAGACTATGGCCAAAGACTTCAAGAAATTCCAATGTTGTGTGACAACACAAGCGCAATCAATTTGACCAAAAATCCTATACAGCATTCAAGGACAAACATATTGAGGTTAGACATCATTCATCAGGGACGATGTAAGTAATGGTGATATTTTACTTGATTTTGTGTCTACTAAAATCAACTTGTTGATATTTTTACTATACCTTTTTCTGAAGATAGTTTTACATCTATTAGAAGAGAAATAAGCATGTGTAACCCTGATTAAAATGCTATGACAAATTCATGCTGGAATTGTATGTTATGAATTTTTGCGAAATTTTCTACGTCCCTGTACTGCGACTCATAAAGTCGGAGTCTATCAGACTCATGTTATAAGTAATGCATTCGACTTTTGAAGTCGAATATGAAATCCGACTTCCTAGAGTTGAAGTATGAAAAGGGCAATTTAATTTAAAATACTAAATGAATTTCTTAAAAAAAATAGACATATTTATTACGCAACGGTTCAGTCATTCAATCGCGTCCGTTCACCCTGAAATCTCTGGTCAGTTACATTTCTCCTCTATATGAGGACAACCCTTTTTGTCTGAAAAGCACCCTTTCAAACTCTCTCTTCAACTCACTAGTCATCTTCTTCCTCTTCCCGCACACATTGTTCGTTCCTCCGGAACCCTCTTCAGAGCTACTGTAGACTCCTCATTCCTTCTAAGAAAGGTAGGATCCTTGATCATTAAACTGCATTATTTTCACTCCTTCGACAGTTCTCTGAATCCTCTCTATCTCTTTTCTATCTAGATGGCATCCTCCAAGGCTCCTGAGGGAACCATGCTCCCCTTGAGCAGTTCCAGCGCCTTTCTCTTGCAAAATTTTCCATCTGTCCAGGAAAAGTCGTGGACTTTTCTCAATTACGCGGTAGCTTAGGGTGGGTAGCAGAAACCCTAGAGGAGATGGGCTGGCTAGTCTGTGCAGGATCTGAACCCTCTTCGAAGATGCCCTTAAGGCATTCTTCGTTACCCTCCAGATTTCCTCTGAAAGTTCAGTCACTGGATATGTGAAGGGCACCAGAGTTACTGTTTTTGAAGAGCTTTCGGTGGAACTTTTGGGCTGTCCCAACTCTGGGCACAAGCTCAGTGAGATTGTCCCTTTGGATAAGCAGAAAATGGGGATTATTGGATGTTTGGGGACTATTAGAAGAAAGGTCTTTTAGTTAATGATTGTCTGCAGAGAAAAGGATTATCACTCAGTGATCACCAACATCATCACACCTAGGGCTGGCACCCATTCCTCCGTTACTACCAGGGATGGTACTTTATTATTTTGGGCTATTCAGAAGCATAAAGTTAATCTGCCAGCAGTCATTTTGGAGAAAATGATAGCATCAAAGAATCTACAGGAGTCTCTTCCATATGGACCACTGCTATCTCTGATTTTCAAGAAAATTTCAGTAGATCTAAGTGGGGATATTCCATGGGTTAAAAGAGAAGATTGGTTTATCTACCTTGAGGAGAAGCCACTACATCTTGGAAGACAAGGCCCAGAACTTATGGTTAAGGAATCTGCACCCCAGTGCACCCATGAAGTGTTTCTGATGAAGCACTGGATCTATCATCTGTTCCAGCAAGTCAACAGGAAGAAGAAGCCAAGCAAGAAGATAGAATGGAAGCCACTGTACAAGAACAACAACAAGTTGAAGAGCACCAACGAACTCTATAGGAAGAAGAGCAATTCAACAAGAGCATGTTTCTGCTCCATCTCCAGGACAAGATGCACCAGAAAACAATCAGTCAGGTATAAGATATCTAAGAGGCAAGGAAGTAGCATAAGAACAAGATGACATTCGTAGATCTACTCCAATAGTGCAGAATTTGAAGAAGTGCATCATCACTTCTCCCCTTCTCAGTTTTAGACCCGGCCAAGGTCTCAGGGTGAGAGTAGCAACAGTATGAATGCCATACTGGATTTGCTGACAAAGCAACAAGAAAGCTTGTCAGTTCTTCAGTTGCAAGTGGAATTGTTGATGCCAAGTTTGATGCTATGGCGATGAGGTCAAGCAAATGAAAGACCTATTGCTTCAATTAGTGTGCCCATAGGGCACTAAACAGCCTTCTGCACCATCATCCACCCTTCATGAAGGCAGCAGCATCAGCAGCAAAAGGAACAACAAGAGGATGTGCAGCAACATGAAGAGAAGCATGTCCATCAGCATGATAAGCAGCCGCAAGAGCAGCAACAAGAGAAGGAGCTCAGTGCCAGAGCAGTCCTTAGCAGTAGAAGAAGAAATTCAGCAGCAGCAGATATCAGTTGTGGTTGAGCCTGATATTCAGCAACATCAACAGGAGTATAGGCTAAGAGGCCCTAGAGTCTCTAGGATTAGAGACTCCAGGTCCAAGGTCAAGACTTCAAGAGGAAGGTTAGGAGAAAACTTCATAAAAATTGTAAACCTATGTCCTCTTCCTCTCCTCCTCCTCCTCCTCCTGAACCAACTCTTTCCGCTCACCACTACCACTGATCCTGCTCCTCCTGAACCAGAACAACCCCCTACATCCTCCTCTCTTCCTACTGCACCCACTGCTCCCACTCCTTCCATTATTGAACAACCTCCACTTTTACATCATCTGATCCTCCTCCCTCTACATTTATTCCAGAGGATCAGCCAATTGCCTTTGACAATGTGAATTTGAAAATTTATCCTTTGAAATACCAATTCAAGCAATCCAAGGCAACCATTCCCCTCTCCACACAGAACTTTCCAATTTCTTTTCCTCTCTTCCTACTTCCTCCACACCTTTAGCAGGCAGATCCACCCTTCACTTTCAGAAATACTACCTAGTATTCAACTTTCATCTAAAGGTGGGCTCATGCTAAAAGACAACCCTGCCAAACTCCTTCCTCCGTTTGGTATACCTTCATCAACACTCAAACACAATATGAACCTGTTCAGGAAAATTTTGTCCATCAGGGCATTCCTTGATGTTCATGAAATGCCAGGTTTCATGTTTGAAGACTGGCTTCCTACTCTCATTCATTCTACCCAAGTCCTATTATTGATCTCCAGCTTATTTCTTAGAATGTCATAATCTTACATCCAAAGAGTTTCTTGAACTCTATCCTGGTGAAGCCACCAGGTACCTGCAAACCCAGACAAGGAACCAATTTATGGATGTTAGTCTCCACCTGAATCTTAGGTTCTATGACATGTTTGGAACCCTCATTAGAGACTCTCAGGCAAGTACTCAAGGATGAAAGAATTCAATTTTGCCAGATTTAATTGGGGCTGTCTGATGTCATTAAAGGCCAATTGGACATCTTATCAAAGGTCAGAGAGAAAATTACCCCCTCCATGACAGTTGGATTTACCATCAGGTTTGTATCTATCCTTGGTTGTGCCATTTCTGCAAGGAAAGACTTTGCTCAGCTAATCTTCAACAGGCACATCCGGATAGCCTCCAGATTCAGAACAAGTACAAATTGAAACTGTCTTTCCATAGGTTTGTGCTTATGCAAGCTCCCAAGACTTCCCAGCATATGATAGACTTCCAGCTTTGTTTTGCTGAGTCTGAGAGGTTCACAGAAGATCAATGGGCAGCAGCTTATCCTGAGGATCATGCAAATTGTGAGAAGCTGAAAATTTCTATCAATATCTACAAAGGATATCACGACCTTTGGAAGTTTCTTGCTCATAGGTGGGAGCAGATGTTATGCCCCGCCAATTTAGCAGTGAAAATAATCATGGAGACGTGAGCAAAGTACATAGTAGAGTAAAATGTACAATAGTTGAATGATTTAGAGCATCTAATGAACGATAATTGGAATAAACTCTTCATTCATTATAAAATTTCTAAGACTTTTACAACAACTAATTCGGAGCCAATACGTAGAGCTCATTGACACCATTATATACGAAGAGAAAATCTAAGTAATAACTACTAGACTCAATTGGGCTAGGGTAACTTCATCATTTGACTCCGGGTCGCTCATCACTCGGGTCCTGTCCCATTGGTGTGTACAACGTCATCGTCTATCTTATCGGAGACACAATAACAAATAACGAAGGGTGAGAGATAACGCCCAGTAGAACTTAAATCTCGTAAATCATGTAGGCTTTAAATAATTAGTGCTCTAAAAGGCAGAGTAATATATGATAGTGTGAGTCATTAAAGTCGAGAAAGTAATAGCACAAGTAACATGGTTCAGATAGCAGATGAATCAAACATAGCACGATGATAAAGTCAAGTCATGATAGAAATGATAACAACACGATGGCAATTAACGTCAACGTCAAGCAATAGCAAGTAACATGTATAGCGAGGAAAGAGAAAGTAGTTGGCCATATAGAAAGTAAATTGCACTTTGATTGTTTTTCTTATCAATCGAAATAGTAAGCACTTTTGATTAACTTTCGTCAATCGTAATAGTAATGGCACTTTGGTTATCTGTAGATAGCCGAGAGAGAATATAGCACTTTTGTCGTTAGTAGACAACGAGAGAAGATAGCACTTTGTTTTGTCAAAGACATCGAGAGAATATAGAACTTTGTGTTGATTGTCTTAGATTAATGGATAGTATACCTTGCATGTAATTCCGACATCTTGATCATTTAACTCTCGCGGGCAAATGGCACTTTCTGGTGCTCCCCCCAGGACCAGATCGGGCCGGCCTATTGCGCGCTGGCATAGGTTATGTTGTTTATCTTCAGATAATCAATCAATGGCCAATTGAGAGTACCAAGAAATAGATAAGAGCACTAGGTGAATAGACGAGATAGTAGAGTGAACGTGAATAGATGAGCGAGCAGAGTATAGATGAGAGCTAAGGGACAATGCACGTACACTTCGAGTAGCAGGCGATAGTAACAGTTGCACAACACGCGCTATTGGTGTTGGCAGTCAGGTGGAATTTATACCTTTCCGCTGGCCATGTTACGCACAGGTCCAGAGGTCCGGCGTGATTCAAGATAAGAGCGAAATTCTAATAGCCGTTTGGATCATGTTGATCCCTGAAGGGTATCATAAGTGTTAGGGTACAACCAGCTCGTCGACCATGTCAGAATCTATGGACAGAGGAGACTTACGGAGGCCTGAACAAAGACTCACTAGTCCGGCAGAAGGAGTATCCGATGGAGAGTTCGTCCTAGTCAAGAGAGAGTGTGTATATAGAAACAAGTGCTCGGCGTTCTACAAGAATTCTAGAACAGTGGAGTGTCGGTAACGGTATTCCCAAAACATCGCGAGAAAACGTAAACAAGTTTATTTAAAATATGGCAATTTAAATAAATTATTGAAATAAATTACCAGAGGTATTACGAAATATTAACATGCCAAGTTAAGCCATATTTGGATGGTTCAAAGTGTGTGCGCGTGTCATGAAATCATAGATATGAAAGGTCATGTGATTGAATTTAATTAATTAAAATACCTTTGATAATTACAGCTTTGTTTTCTGTGTTTTAGACAGTTAGCAAAACATGGGGTAACTGTAGCACCACAAGACTTGCAAAGATGTGGATTTTTCATGCTAAAAGTCAGAACGCGATGCACCCTTGTGAGGGTCGCGACGGGTTTCAGATAGAACGCGACAGGGCCTTCTGAGGATCGCGAAGGCCTTGTCAGTTCGGGCAGGCAGATTGCGACGAGGTTGCTTGAGGGTCGCGACAGGTAGGTCAAGTCGGGCGGCCAGAACGCGACAGGGTACCCTATCGCGATCAGATCATGACAGGTTCCTACGTCACGATGGCCCTGAGAACGCAACCTATCAGGCCATCGCGTTCTCAGGTTCTGAGCCTGAGTTCGAGAGGAAAAAGGATAGAGCCTCGTATTGCGGGCCAACTTTCTATCTTTTGACATAGGGTCGTTCAGAAAATCATAACTAATTGTGTAGTCAATGAAAAATCATGAAACTAGTTGCAAAATGACCTATAATGCATGGGTACTTACAGTAAATAGGAATTGGAAAACAAACATGGTTTCGATAGGCTTAATCAAGTCAAACATGGAGAATAGAATACTATGAATAGTTTAAGATGCAAGAGTTAATTCGCAAGACGTGTGGATGAAATTTAGGGATTTTAGGGGCAAAAGATGCCTAACATGTCTCAGTATCTCCAATAAAAATTTGAGAGCATGGGATTAAGTATTCAAGAAGATATGAATTAAACATGAAGGTTCGGGGTCAAGCGGTTTGCAGGACTTCAAAAATCAAGAACAAAATTATACTCAATAGAAAATTATGAAACGAAAGGGGTTTTGTTCCTGAAGCATGGAACAATTTGTAGACGAAATCTTATGATTTATGCTTGTGAGAATGCCTACCTTTGGTTGTTTCCTCTTCTAGGGCTAGAACTTGAAGAACGAGAGAGAGAGCTGAGAGTTCGAGAGAGTTCTCCCTCCTCCTGGCTCTCCTCCAGGCTCCTCCAGGTACAGCAAGCCCAAGCAAGGTGTTAGGGCCGGCCATAGAGAGATTGGAGAGTATTTATGCTTGTTGGTTGTTATTTCCTAATAGGACTCGAACTCCTATTTAATCCGAGATTTCTTCATTTAATTCCACTTCTATGCTTTCCACTCTTATTGGGGTAGGATGGGAGTTAAATCCATGGCCAACCCATTATGGTAGGTTTCGGAATCCAATTATAACTCAAATAGCTATTTAATGCATTAAATACCCCTTTTCTATTTAAGTAATAATTTAGTACGAATTTAGGGTATTTTTCCTATTATTTCTCTTTTAAAAATCCCTAGTTGGCCCACTAAGTTTTATATGTTCCATTTAACAAAGCCCACCACTTCTTTTGTTTAATGTGTTTTAACTTATAAAATTCCCTTTTTAAATTAGAGTATATTAGAGTTTGGAATTTATTCATGGCTATGGGAGGCATTGATCCAATTTCTCATAATGGATTATATTACATATTGCTTGGAGTCTACCCATCATTTTATTTTTTAATTGTTAATCTACTTTGCTCATATGATAATGGATTTTCTGAATTGTTACTTAATTAAAATATAAGTCACCTCAATTCTAAACTTGTTCCGAATTATTTTTCTAAGCCTAATTTCTTAATGGTTCATCATACATGATGTTGGAAGTCTCTCCGACAAGTTCGTTTAATTTATGGGTGCGTTATCTTTCCGTGTTAACGGTTTTTTTTTACTTAGTTTCTAATTTGGATAATAGTCACGTTGTGACGTATGCTTGGCCAATCGGATTTTTTCGTTGCACGAATTTCTCCATGGAACACTTAGGGATAATTGGGGGTTGATTTATTATTTATGAAATTTTAGATGTCTTCTTGCACATACGATAATAGTATGTTTGTTCCTATTATTTTGTTTTTATAGAAATTATTATTTCAATTTTTTTTAAATACTGAATTTTTCGGGTTGCTACATCCTCCCCCACTTAAAGAATTTGGGCCCAAATTCATATGATATGATACGATTATCAATTGACTCTGAATATTTCATTCATCATCTCCCCCACTTAGAGCTTTACTATCGTGAAAATAGTAGGGAATTAACTAAGGGTTTAGTGATGATACATTGTCCATCTTCATTGCATGATTTATATCCACAAGGCTTGTAATCGCCTTAGCGTGGAGTTTGGGTCTTCTTTATTGGACAATCGATGACTCGATTTTGTTATTTTTTTTCTTTTTTGTTGTTGACTTCCACATCGCAAGCATCTACCCAATTTCTTCCAACAGTTATCAGTCTGGTGCCTGGCCTTTCACAAAATTCACAGCCTTCCTTCCGCTCCACTTTCCCCTTTTCTTCTCTTGCTATTTACTGTATCTCCCTTAGTATCATGTTCACTTTTCAGCACCTTCTTCTTATTCTTCATTTTACCCTTACCATTGTTTGGTTGCTTCCCTTTTGTCATAGAATTGAGATTTTCCACATTAGTAGCTGATTCTTCCAAGAGTGGACAGTCTCGCAGCAGATGCCTCGAGTTGCCACAAAGTAGGCATGCACCAATTTTTGCCAACACTCCTTGGCCACATGACCTGGCTTGTGGACAATGGAGGCAGATGATCTCATTGTTACGATTTCACTTGTTGTTGGCCTTCTTGCCATGGTTATATCTTCTCTTCCCATTCTGATTGATCCCCTCTTTAATCTATTATCGCTTCCCTGTCGCAATCAGATCATGACAGGTTCCTGCGTCGCGACGGCCTGAGAATGTGACCTATCGGGCCATCGCATTCTCAGGTTCTGAGCCTGAGTTCGAGCGGAAAAGGACAGAGCCTCGGATTGCGGGCCAACCTTCTATTTTGACACAGGGTCATTCAGAAAATCATAACTAATGTATAGTCAATGAAAAATCATGAAACTAGTTGTAAAACGACCTAAACATGCACGTGTACTTATAATAAATAGGAATTGGAAAACAAACATGGTTTCCATAGGCTTTAATCAAGTCAAACATGGAGAATAGAATAGTGTGAATAGTTTGAGATGCAAGAGTTAATTCGCAAGACATGGTGGATGAATTTAGGGCTTTTAGGGTCAAAAGATGCCTAACATGTCTCAGTATATTCAAGGAGATATGAATTAAACATGAAGGTTCGTGGTCAAGCGGTTTGCAGGACATCAAAAATCAAGAACAAAAATTATACTTGATGGAAAATTATGAAATGAAGGGGTTTTGTTCCTGATGCATGGGACAATCTACAGACGAAATCTTATGATTTATGCTTGTGAGAATGCCTACCTTTGGTCGTTTCCTTTCTAGGGCCAGAATATGAAGAACGAGAGAGAGAGCTAGAGAAGTTCTTTCCCCACGAGATCTCCTCCTCCTTGGCCTCTCCTCAAGTCCAGCAAGCCCAGCAACATTTAGGGCCGGCCATGGAGAGATTGGAGAGTATTTATGCTTGTTGGGTTGTTATTTCCTAATAGGACTCTAACTCTATTTAATTCCGAGATTTCTTTATTTAATTCCACCTTCTATGTTTTCCACTTCTTATTTGGGTTAGGATGGGGAGTTAAATCCGTAGCCAACCATTAGGGTAGGTTAAGGAATCCAATTACTATCACATTAGCTATTTAATAATTAAATACCCCTTTTATTTTAGTGATAATTTAGTTACAAATTTAGGGTATTTTCCTATTATTTCTCTTTAAAATCCCTATTTGGCCCAATAACTTTTATATGATCCATTTAACCAAGCCCACCACTTCTTTTGTTTAATGTGTTTTTAACTTATAAAATTCCCTTTTTAAATTAAAGAATATTAGAGTTTTGAATTTTATTCATGAGCTATGGGAGGTCCATTGATCCATTTTCTCATGATGGATTATTATTACAATTTTTTGGAGTCTACCCATCATTTATTTTAATTGTTAATCTACTTGGCTCATACGATAATGGTTTTTCTGAATTATTACTTAATTACAATAATAAGTCACCTCAATTTCTAAACTTGTTCCGAATTATTTTCTAAGCCCAATTTTCTTAACGGTCATCATTACATGATGTTGGAAGTCTCTTCGAACAGATTCGTTTAATTTATGGTGTGTGTATCTTTCCGTGTTAACCGTTTTTGGGACTTATTTTCCTAATTTGGATAATTAGTCATCTTGTGACGTAGCTTAGCTAATCAGATTTTTTTTGTTGCACGAATTTCTTCGTGGAACACTTAGGGATAATATGGGGGTTGATTTATAATTTTTATGAAATTTTTAGATGTGTTCTTACACATACGATAATAGTATGTTTGTTCCTATATTCCGTTTTTATAGAATTTATTATTTCAATTTTTTTTTAAATACTGAATTTTTGGGTTGCTACAGTAGAGGTACTTGGTTTACTATCAGGCTAAGGAAGCAGCTATCTCTCAAGGCCTGCACTGGAATATTACAGTCCATGAATTTCTCAATCTAGCAGCCTCTAGGAAATTTGTTCCTCTCAAGAATCTTTTATGCTAGAGTCACTATTTCAACAAGCTTGCTTGGTACCACAAACGTCATATCAAATCTCATAGGAGACTACCTTCTATAAGTCCCCACTAAAAATTGATATCAGTCTTTTGGAGAACTTCTTCCCTGACAATGAGAAGAAGTTGTGGGACCTTCTCTAGCCTTATCTAGATCAAATCCCCATTCCTTGTATTTATCAAGCTCTTATCCAAGTTTTAGATACTATTATGTACTGCATATTTAATTTTGAAATACAATCTATGTGTTGGTTCTCATTTTTCCTGTTATATATCTTTTTCTTTCTCTTTTGCTATCTTCCCTTTTATGTTAATGCCATAAAGGGGGGAGAGAAGAAGTAATAAACAAATCACTAAAATCTTTTGGAGATTATATGTTTGAAGTTATAATTGTTTTTTCACTGTTTATTTAAATTTTTTTGTCATTAACAAAAGGGGGAGAATTGTTGAACAATACCCTATGAAAATAATTTAAGATTTAAATTATTATAACTTTATGTTTTTGCTATGACAAAACCTTTAAAAGATTTTCTACAAATTAAATGTATCAATTATATATATCACAGAAAATAGTTTGGACAAACTCTATCTCGATAAATTTTCCAAGTCCAGAGACTACTGTATGTATCACAACAATCCGACTATGGACTCCGACTTCTTTAGAATCGAAAAATTTTGCGCAAAATCATCTCGAAAATTTTCTAAGTCCAGACTATTACACTATATCCGACTATCAACTCCGACTTCATACAGTCGAATACTTTAGAAATCAAACTCCTCTGTATCCGACTTCCTAAGTCGAATACTTCATTCTCGACTTCAATTCTCAGAAATCGAATTCTTTTGTATCTGACTTCTAAAGTCGAATTCTCTATCTTGTTTCTGTCTAACTCCATGGAAGTCGAATTATGACTTACTAATGCATTTCTATCCGACTTTCAAAGTCGAATGATATAATCTCAATGCAACTTCTGATGAAGTCGAATCAGTCTATTCTCATGTTGCTGTCTCCGACTCCTAGATTCGAATACACTCTCTTTTGAATCCGACTTCACTGACAAGTCATGTACTTGTATTTTTCTATGCAGATAATATTTTATCAACTTATGAAATGTGATTGCATATCATCTTATTCTCTTAATATGGTTTCTGTCAGAACTTACATTGACTGAATATTTTCTCTGTCTATCAGATTATATTCTGACATGATGAGACATATATACTTAAAATATCATTTCATCTAAATTTGTTTATGCTTAAATCTATATCCTTTATTTAAATTGGTCTCTTACTTCATGATAGAAAGGAAGATTTTCATTTCCTTGAGAAGATATTATGCATTTATTGATTTCAGATGCATGGGTATCTGACAGAGGTTCACCTACCACTGTCAGACCCACACCTTACTTTTTGGTGCAACTGTCTGTCCATCTTTTATTGGTCTGAAAGCTTGTCTATCGGAGGTTCCATACTTTATATAATTCTTCTGACTCACCTACCTCAGAAAGTATGGAGGTATCGTCTCCTTTGCCTTTTCTTTGCAAAACATTTATTAAAGCACGTTTTCAGCATGGAGCTTTCACAGATCATTTATTTGGAAGTTGACCTCTTAGCTATGAAACTACAAGCCTTTTATAAAGCCGTTCGAAAGCTAACAAAGATAGGAGGACCTATGGATAAATAAACTCAAAGAGCATCCAAAGGACCCAAGGCCTCTCCTCAAATAGCTAGAACTCTAACGGACACCTTTCAAACAGTTACTTTTTTGAAGCCTATATAGAAGTCGAAGTATGAACAAGAGAGAGATAACATACAAGAGAGTATTCACTTCAACAACACTTGAGTTGTGCTATCCTCTTCTTCAATGCACTTTTGTCTTATGCTACAAAAATACCTTACAAGCCTTCTTTGTGCTGCACGTTAGAGAGCTTCATCCTTCAGAAAATCCTTTAGCTCTCCTTGGTCACAAAAGTCTTGTTGTTTAAGTGGCAATTGTAATTGGTCATCTAAATGTTCATATAAATGGTTTTTAATGCTGAAGGCTTTGCGCACAAACCAAAGTAGATTGACTGGAACTCAATAGGATATGGCCAATGGTGGAGAGGATAACAGTCCTCATGCGAAAAATTGCTTGGGGAAGGATCCCCAATAATCTTATTTGAACTCTTGCGATATACAAGTGTTAGCCTGCTGCCATAGATGCTAAGAAGAGGAAGAGGATGATAATCATGCCTTAATTTCCTGTAGCTATTCAGAAGAACTATTCCAACTTCCATGCATTTAGATATTGTCAAAATGTCCTATTTCATCATTCACCTAAATATTTGAGCACTCCACTAATCAATGCATATCCCCTCATGATAACCTACTTCCATGCCCAAAATACAAATATCCAAAGCCACATTTCATCGGATTGCAATTATTTTTCAATAGGTCTGTTAAGTGATAGAAACCTTACCATGCTCAAATTTCTCTTCAAGGTGTCCACCACCTTGAAGGGCAGATGGTACATGGTAGGTGATCATAAGGGGTTCAATGACTCTAAATGTAATTATTGTTATGGTGAGCTTAGAATGATACGTTTTGGGGAAGGATTGTGTTATTAAAGTCAGGTATAGCAGGGAGATAGACTTTCCATTGTGGACTGGAGGATGATGAGAAGTGCAATACTAATCATTAAACTGAAAGCAAACAATTAATGTAAAACTAAACTAATGTCTAGAAGGAAAAGTTTGTGCTAATTTTTTTCCTAAATTGGGGATGTATAACTCAATGGTTCCAAGGGAGTTGGGATGGGAGAGGATTGTGACTTCCTGCACATTAAACTAATGCCTATCCCATTGGCTCCAAGGGAGTTGGGGAGGGGGAGAGGATTGTGACTTCTTGCACATTAAAAATTCACAATGACCTTGAACTAGTAGAGTGGGGGTTGTGTCCTCTTCCTAGATGCTATTAATTCACTCATATTAGAGGTTGTGTCCTCTAACAAAAACCCACTTTATAGGGGATAAAACTTATGTTTACTTAGTTTGTTATTCTATGGGTGTAACTATCTGAATCAAATAAGAACTTCTCTATAAAAGTGAAAAAAAAACTTAAACTTTTCTATCTAATCATACTCTAACCTATCTCATATATATAAGAAGCCAATTAAATAGTTACGCTCTCCTGTAAAAATTTACAGAGGATTATACTACTTATTAAACTGGTCAGATAAACCATTTATTTAGTCAAGCACAAAATTGGTCGATTGCCTATGCCTCACATCTTAGAAGCAAATAGTTGATCAATTCCATACTTGGTTGTGTAACTTTATTTCCAAGAACCTAGCCAGTAAATTGAATTCAGGTCCAAAAAATCAACTTAGTTTTCTATTTTCTTTTATATCTTCTATTGATTTCTTCTTATATTCTCATGGACATATGACACCTTAGAAATTGTTAATTCCATAATCTTCTTAATACTAATATAATCTATTAAAATACTGTTGTTGAAATTGTGGCCCCCACTTCTCTTTTTTTTCATCCACATCGAGCTGGTGGTAGTTTACTGAATTTGTCTTCATTTAATTTTCTATGTTTAGGCGTATGGTATATGTTATCTATGTTGTTTGTAGAGAATTTTCTTTTCTATTTTTTGACAATTGTTTTCTTGATTGCAAAATTTTATTTCTATTATATATCTTTTTTAGATACTTCCTTCTCATATCTTGGAACTTCCTACTGGGTTGGGGAGCACATATTGATGTTGTTTTTTATATTTTTAGAAGCTTTAATGATGTATATTGCTTATAGTTTTGATCTATATTTCTAATTTGTAACTCATTTCCCTTTTTTTTTCCTTGACCCTGCTACTTTACCTATTAGATTGAGAAATATGTATCTACACTTCTAATCTAGGTGTGATATATATTGACCATACTTTGTTATATTAAATGCAGAAATAGGATTATATTCTATAATTTCTATTCAACACAAAAGTCCTTAGATTTAATATATTTTTAATTTCTCATAATCATATATTAAGAAATATTTTGTCCACTTAAACAAAAAAAAAACAATTTACAATTTACAAATGAACAATATTTTTCATGCCAGATTATGGAAGTACTTTCACAGCTTTTTTTCTCCCTAGAGGAAGTTAACCCAATGACATATCTGCAATATTTTCAATTTACCAAGGTATTGTTAACAATATCTTAACAACCATGACGACACATTTGTAAATTTTCATGTGAGAATAGTCTATAGATAAGAAACCCCTTTGTTTTCTTCAATAAAATCTCCGCAAGTTTCCACACTTGGGATGACTAAGTCAGTTTAATATCAGGATAGATTGAGAATAAAGTGAAAATATCTTCAATTTTTTTTTAAAAAAATCAATTTATTCTCAATCTATTCTAATTAAAGCAGATAAATAACCTAGCTGGTTTATAATTAGATGGGCAGTTTTATCACTTCAAAGATCCATACCAAATGTTATATACAAAGATAAGGTTTAAGATGAAGCAACAACCATCTGGGTATCACTGTAAAAAAATATATGAAAATGAAAAGAACAATCATCTGGGTAGGTTACAATTGAATAACTGCCCCAGTGCAGAGCACATGACTGACTGCCCGAGCAGTGGAGTCAGCCAGATCGTGTGCCATGGACTGGCCATGAACATGTGTGGAGGAAAAAGCATATCAATAATGTGCCATATATGCAGAAAAAAATCAATTTATTCACAAGGCCCTCCTCCCATCTGACAGTGAGAAAGATAGAGAGATCAGAGACCCCCCCCCACACACAGCAAATACACACACACGCACAAGGAGAGAGAGAGAGAGCTTATCGGTAGTGACGTCGACGTGGAGCTTCGACAGTGAGGGAGAGACGATGAAGACGCAGACGCGACGGCGACGAGGATGACGGCGATGGTGACGCGGACGACGCGGCAGCAACGCAGACGACAGCGGCAGTGACGATAATGCCGTGTCTCGGCGAGGCGATCCGTCGAAGGTGTCGACGGAGTGAGAGAGAGAAGAGACAGCGAGAGAGGAGAAAAGAGAGGGGGGAGGAGGCGCTGACGGCAGTGGAGGTAAAGGGGTGTAGAGACCGAATAGCGACCGAATATTTCGGTCGCTATGCGGTCGATAAACCCACATAAATTTTGTGACCGAACGACTGTCAGTCATAATTCGGTCTTAGATCTGAGACTGAATTTGTGACCAAAATATTCGTCATAAATTTCACTCCCAAGCCGCCAAGAGATAGTGTTAGGTAGTGACCAAGTTTTTTTAGTCACTATTCGGTCTCAGATCTGAGACCGAATAGTGACCAAAATATTTTTGGTCACTAAATCTAAAAGTTAGTGACTGATATTTTAATCACTATTCGGTCGTATGTTTGAGACAAATAGTGACTGAATAATTCGGTCTCAGATTCTATCTCTATTGCCGCAATTTCTTGTAGTGTTTATTCAAATATTGTTTAGGCTTTGAAAATCATTCACTTGTGGTTTCTTTTTCAGAAACCCTTACCATCCTTTCTATGAAATTTCTGAATTTGCTTGTGATAAAGCAAAAACTCAAATGAGTCATTTTCTAAAGTGGATGACTCACATTCATCAATAGCTTCCTTGATGCTTGGACTTGCCTTGAGAGTGAGTGGCTTCTTTTCTTGACATCTTCTTCTGTTCTTTTTAAGCCTAACTCATAGGTCATCAAAGAGCCAATTAGTTCATCAATAGACGTAGTTGACAAATTCTTGATTCTTCCACTACAGTGGCCTTTGTATGCCAAGCATGGGTCAAAGATCTAAGAAATCTTTCTAACAAGTTCTTGTTCAGTATAGATTTTTCCTAGATTCTTTAATCCATTTGTCAACAAGGTCAGTCTGCCATACATCTCTAAGATGGTTTCATCATGTTTCATTTAAATGCTTCATACTCATAGACTAAAATATTAGCTTTTGGTTCTTTCACCTCAGAGTACCTTCAAAGATGACCATTAAGTGATTCCATATCTCCTTCGCACTAGCACATGAGGAGACTCTTGAAAATTCTGTAGAATGAAGTGAACATTGCATAATGTTCATAGCGCTCCAATTTGCATTTGACTTCTTGATTCTTTTGGAGTCCACTTCTCTTCATTTTCTGGTAGCTCCTAGGGTCCATTACTGACTACCCTCTAGCTTTGATAATCCTATGCTTGCAGGACACCTGCGCGAGTTTTCCATATTGCATAGTTACTTCCGTCAAAATAGGGGGTCTGTTTACAGAATGACCTTCTGCAATATATCCTCTGGAATCCATTCCACATAGTTCTCCTGGTTGTTAAACCAAAAAATAGAGAGCCTAGCTCTGATACCACGTGTTGGGTTGTAATGAATATCTAGAGTGAGGGTGAATAGATATTGACCACCTAAAAATTTTAAGAACCCGAAACAGACCTTAAGATATAACGAGCTAGCAATATCAAACACAACAGAGCAATTTGGCAAATGGACAAAACACCACACAATGCACCCTAAACCTAAATCCTAAACCCCTCACTAACTAAGTGAGGCTTCACTCAACAATCCAAGAGTGTGAACACTCACACATTCGCTGATTCATAGCTTCATACACCTGCTGATACACAACTTCAACACATTTGATTCACAACTTTGAGATTATAATTCTCACAATCCTCGCACACAAAGTGTAGGATCAGTTCTTCTACTCCATCTGGAGGAGACAACCAAGTGATATGGTATTCATAAGAAATAGAAAAGATCACACAAGAGAAATCGCTAAAGGCATGTAGAAATTTAGCAACACCTTTGTGCTGTTTCACTAGAGTTGAGATCTGATCAGATTTCTGCTGAAACTCCCAACTGCGTCTTCTCCAGGCTTGAATTCATCATGCTCTTCTTCTAGCCACAACTTAAGGATCAATTGCCTCTAATTGGACTTGAATTCTGAAGCTCTACTTCAATTGATCAACAACAGGACTTCACACAGGATGAAGAAACGATCCAGCATCTTTTCTTCTGGATGAGCAAACTATTCCGAAACCTGTTCTCCTTAGCTCTGCCTCTCTATTATTTTTCTCTTCTAGCTATCTCACTTTTTCTGTGTGTGTGTAGGCATTCGAAGAAGGCACTGCGCACTTTTTGATCGGCATATCAGAATCTTCTTGGTGGCCCCCAACAGAATCCCCAATTCGTTGGGAGATGCTTTGCCGCCAAAAAGGTTATCTTACAGAACCTTCTAAAGTGTGCCTAGAATCCCCAATCATTGGGCCTTGGGTCACGTGCCCAGTACAAGCACGCTGGCAATCTCTTTTCCTTATTGGAAGGAGAAGGTTGGAGTGTTGACATATCTTATGCATAGTGTTGACGCACATAGAACTTGACTTAGATCAGTGTAGATGCTTTAGTAGAGTTGACTCCATTCCTTCATGCGTCAACCTTATTAATTAGACTACTGTAGAGACTGGTTGTTAATAAGTTTAGTGTTGACCATATAGCAGCCAAGTGTCGACCTCTTTGAATGGTAGAGTTGACTGATTTGCATCTGGAGTAGACCTCATACAATTCTTTCCTTTCAGCGGTAACAAGAAATAAAACTGGTGTCGACCTAATTCTCATCTAGATCGGCCTTATGCGATTCTTTGTCTTCTACGCTACTGGAAAAACCAACTAGGTCGACCTGATCTTCCATCTAGAGTCGACCTTATGCGATTTTTTATCTTCTGCACTTACTAAAATTAGCAAGTGTCGACCTATCCTTTGGGTAGTGTTGACTTAAATGGTTCACTGAGCTCCAGCAAGTCATCCATTGAAGCAGTGTGTCGACCTACGAAGCAACAAGTGTCAACACACACAAGACCTTTTGACTTTGAGAATTTTCCTATCATATAAAACCTGTGTTAGAGAATTCTTAGATATTTATGACAATTTTGCTTGGCTCATGACATCATCAAAACCCGGGGCCAACATCTGCTTCGCTCCCTTGTAAAGAACACCAAGGCGTGGGCAGCTGTAGACACTAAAAAATGATACCATCGCGGGCAAAATTTTAGATTATGCCATAATGCCACAAATGACTCTCTTTTTTCCTTGCGAGAGTAATTTACCCCATTATTCAGGGTCTTCCACCCATTTCCTTCATTTCCTGGTGCTTCCCCAATTTTCCTAATTTTTCCAAGGTGTGGATGAAGAGTGAAATCGCGACGGGTCACGTGGTCGCATTTATGATCGACTGAAGAACAACTTAATCGCGATGGATCAGGTGCTCATGTTTATCATCAATTGCTCTTAAACATCTCAGATTCCCCCATCGCGATTCAGATCGATTGTTGATCCGGCAATCGATTGTTCTGCATCGATATTCCTTAAACATGTCGCTTATGTACGTCACGACTTTGAACTTCTATATTTTTCAGCATTTCCTTATTTCATTTATGGAAACATTTATTGCCTTTTTCGAAATGTGTCGGGTAACACCGTCATGATTCTAATTTCCATATTTAACATTTGGCAAGTTTCCATAAACAAAATACGGAAATTCCTAAACGCATCATATAGTGCTGTCGTGATTAAGGTCATAGTTCGATCTTAAATAGAATTTCATTAACGCATCCACTCTGGTCGTCGCGATTCAACTTTAATAGCAACCACTGCCTCCATCGCGATTTTCAACTATTGTCCACCTCGAACTTTGAGCCTATCCACTATATATATACACACATTTCTTCATCGTCCCTAAGGTTGGAGAGCCCCAGAGTATACCACGTCCAGTTAGTGTGAGAGAGAGATTTCTAAGGCAGAGCCCTGCCAGATTGTCGTCTCTTCAATGGCTCTTCACTCCGCATTTAACCAGCAGCAGGAGCAGCATCGTCTTCTCCTCTTCCTCTACATCATCCTCAAGCTCCAGCAGCCACTTGCGCCACCATCATAGGGGAAGCACCTCCTTTCCTTTATTTGTTATTCAACTTGTTCATATCTCCCTCTTGTTCAACTTCTTTTATTAACTTTTAATCAAAACTCTTCTCAATCAACACACACACATCTACTACATGTATACACACAACTCACCTAATTTTCGAGGGGGTTAAAAGCACCACAAGGTGTGTTCATCTCCATGCTCTTCATGTTCTTCTATTTATTTGAGGTTTGATATTACACATCACTTGGCTAATCCTCTTATTTTTATTTGTGTTTTGCAGGGTAATCAACAAGGAAAATTGTCTTCTACCATGGTCGTTGTGCTCGTAGAAGAAGAAGCGGTCCCTAATCTCTTCCGCGCAATCTCCCTGCTTAAAGGATATTCACAATCATCTCCATTTGTTTATTATTTATTTATACTCCTTCGACAACCCACATATGTCTGGTGATCACGATCAATCAAGGAGTTGTGCTCCACCTTTCCATTATTTTCCCAATCTTTTCTTTGTAGCGCTTCGTAGTTTGAAAGAATGAGAAAGTATAATCTACATTAGGGATCGTGCTTTACCTTTTCTGCGTGATCCAAACAGTCTTAGATGTTTCTCTGTTATCGTGTTCAGCCTCTAGACTGTGACACTGTTGCGACTAGGGTGTGGACCGTGACTTCTCTAGATATCGCACCTGACCCCATGACCACGTTACTGTTGCAACCAAGGTGTAGACCACAACATCTTCCAGATTGCCAATACCCAAAGGTACTATTTGCAGCAGTTACTATTCTCTATTTTAACGTAAGACATGCTAAAAATGACACCATCACGGGTAAATTTTGAATTACGCCATAATGCCACAAAGGCTCCCTTTTTTGCCTTGTGAGAGTATTTTTTCCCCATTTTTTTATGATCTCCTTCTATTTGAGGTGCTTCCCCTTCAATTATAGGTTGCTGATCAAATGTCATAATGCAACGGTTCAGTGGTCGCGATTCAAGACCATAATCCACGATGGCTCAGGGGGACACCTTTATATCTCAAATGTGCGGCAGCTTACTCTGTCGCAATTTAGATTATGATCCGACTAGGATTCTAACTCTTATCCGCATCCGGCTGAGTGGTCACTATTTTCAACTCCATAGTTTAACCTTCCACTTTGGCAATTACCATTAATGATTTTTTGGAAACATTCTCAAATGTTTTATTCGCAACCGATCAACCCGTCGCAATCAGTTTCACACTCTGACTTCGACTGAACTCTTACTGTCGTTGGGTGAAGCGTTGTTCGAAAAGTATAATATGTAACGGGTCATATCATCACTATTCATTGTTGCCTTCTTTTGAACGCGACTAATCAGGTCGTCGCGATTTTTAACATAATTGATTATATGACAACTTCCATAAATCATTTTTGAAATGGATATCCGCATCAGGTATCCCGTCGTGATTCATAATCAGATTTCGTCAGAATCCGAATCGAACTGAAATCTCTTTATAGGCATCCACTCAGGTCATCTCAATTAACTTTAAATGTGACCACTGTGTCTGTCATGATTTTACAAACCTTGTTGTCTCGGCCTCTATGCCCCTCCTCCTATGATATAGTTCATGTCCCGTTGTTCCAGAGGGTGGCGAAGAATTTTCGAGTATAGTGAGTTATGAGAGAGACAATTCAAGGCGAAGCCCTATCAGACTGCCGCCTCAAGTGCATCAATGCCATCTCTTCTCCACTCCACCTCTGAACCAGTAGCAGGAGCAGCTCTTCACACCTCCTCTTCCTCCATTCGAGCTTTTGCAAGCACTCCCCTCTAGCAACTACCTGCGTTGTCATCATTAAGGGGAAGTACCTCTTTTCTTATTTTGTTTATTCAACTATTTATTCACATCATCTCTTCCAAGCCCAACGTGGCTATTTACCTTTTGTTTATTCTCTTTTAATTGTCACTCCATCAACACACACATACTTTGCATGCTCTGCACACACCCCAATTTCTAGGGGTTTTAAAAGCCATAAAAGGTGTGTTCTTCTCAATGTTCTTCATGTTTATTTCATCTATTAAGAGTTGAATACTACACGTTCTTGCCTAATCCTCTTTTATTGTGTGTTTCTTTTCAGGGTAATCATCAGAAGAGCTTTCTACCACAGGGCCGTGCCGTAGAAGAAGAAAGCGAACCCACTTTCTCCCACGCAATCTCTCCACTCTAAAGGTATTTCGCGATCACTCCTTTTTATTTTTATTTATTTATACTCCTTCGACACCCACGTGTGTCTGGCTATCATGATCACATCAAGGAGTTGTTCTGCATCTCTCTTCCTCCCTATTTTCTCATTATTTTCTTTGTAGCGCTTCGTAGTTCGAAGAACGAAAAAATAGTATCTACACTTTCGTCTATTCTTCAATTACTCTCATCTTTTCTTGTTATTCTCTATGGTCGTTTGACTGATTTTCTAAAGATAATAAACATATCAATGTCTGACAATATAAAGGGGCCTGATCTAGTTATGGGAGGTGCGCCCAAAAGTGCTAGTACCTGCGAGAGTTAATTGACCAGAGTATTTAACATTAGACTCAAGTGCTACACTATCTCGACTATCTATTGACAATGAAGGTGCTATACTATCTCGACTATCTATTGATAGTCAAAGTATTATACTATACTCGACTCGTTGTGCAATGTGCTATTGTGTGCTATTTCATGCTATGGCCATCCTACTCTTTGTGTTATACTTGAAACACATGCTATTTGTGCTATTACTATATTCACATTACTTGACTCTCTTTGTCATTAGTTACTCTGTTCTTAATACATTAATCAGTTAAAGCATGTGTAGCCATGAGATTTATAACCTATTGGGCGTTATCGCTCACCCTGTGTTATTTGAGATATGTTCTTAGGTGAGTCTGAAGAGAAAACCAGCACTCACAAGGAAGGGAACGACTAGGAGTGATCCAAGAGTGTCCCTGAAGTACCAACCTTATCCTATAAATCTTAGCTTAGCATTTTACGATTTATTCAGTTGGAACGTTGACAACTGGGCCCTAAGTAATGTCTCTAAATTAGTGAATGTAATAGACATTAGTGGAGATTATTAATGGAATATAGTGATTTTGCATTATTCAATTATCTAGTGGATTAATGTCTATTATACACTCTATACTCGTTCTATTGCAATTGTCTCACGTTTTGATATTCTGCGTCTGGTTGTGACAATAAACCCAATTTACTTGTATTAATAAGATATCTAAAAATTCTTTTAACCGCACTTATGAGACTCTTTGGGATCATCTTGAAATCTAACACACAAACATACAATGAACATTATATCTGGTTTACTGGAAGTTAGATAGAACAGAACCAATCATTCCTCTATAAATCTTTTGATCTACCTTTTCACCAATTGGATCACTGTCTAACTTTGTGTTTGAGCTCATGGGAGTTCCTAATGGCTTACACTTGTCAAATCCAAATTTTTTAAGTAAATCTGAATTGTACTTGGTTTGACAAATGTGAGTCCCTTCCTAGGTCTACTTGATTTGTAAGCTAAGAAAATAGTTAAGCTCACCCATCATACTCATTTTAAATTCACTTTGCATAAGATTTTCAAAGAGTTTACAAAGTGACTCATTAATAGCCCCAAAGATAATATTATCAATATATATTTGTATAATTACTATCCCTTCTGATAATTTCTTAGTAAATAATGTGCTATCTATTTTACCTCTTGAAAAATCATGTGATAAAAGATATTACTTAGTCTTTCATACCAAGCTCTTGGATCTTGTTTTAGACCATATAGTGCCTTCCTTAAACGAAAAATATGATCAGGATAATTACTATCTTCAAAACCCGACGATTGCTCAACATAAACTTCTTCTATTATGAAACCATTCAGAAAAGTACTTTTCATATCCATTTGATATAAATTAATATTCAAGGAACATGCATATAAAATTCTAATTGCCTCTAGTCTAGCTACTGGAGCATATGTTACATCGAAAATCAATGCCTTCCTCTTGGGAATATCCTTGTACTACCAATCTAGCCTTGTTTCTAGTATTACCTCTAATTCATCCATTTTGTTTCTAAAAAATCATTTAGTTCCAATAACTGGATGATCTGAAGGTCTAGACACAAGAGACCAAACTGGTTGTGTTGGAACTTATTAAGTTCCTCTTGCAAAACTAGCATCCAAGATTCATATGTCAGTGCATCCTTGACTGTCCTAGGCTCAATCTAAGAAACAAATGCAATATAATCATAAGGAATTGTCATACCTCTTGTTCTTACCCTGTCTTGAGGATCACCTATTATGTTTTCTTTTAGATGATCTTTGTGAGACCTCAACTCCTATGGTAATTCCTCATGTGCTTCTTCTTGTTGCTGTAATTCTTCTAGTGAAGGATCTTCATTTTTCTCTTATTCTTCTTCTAGTAATGTTTGCTCTGGATTCCTGTACAAATCTTCCGCATCTTCCTCTTCTTTTCCTTTTATAGAGGGGTTAGTTTCATCAAATAAAATACGGGCAGTTTGTTCAATTGCTAATATTTTTCTGTTAAATACCGTAAATCCTCTACGTTTTGAGACGTACCCTAACAAAAATCCTTCATCACTTTTAGTATATATTTTTTCTAGATTATCTTTACCATTATTTAAAATAAAACACTTACAACCAAATGGCCGTAGATGACTGGTGTTTGGCTTTTTGTCCTTGTTGAGTTCATATGGATTCTTCTTCAATATTGGTCTGATCATGCATATGTTGATGACGTAGTAGGCTATGTTAGCTGCTTCTGCCCAGAAATATCTTAGTAAGTTGTACTCTTAAAACATAGTTCTGGACATGTCAAGCATGTTCTGTTCTTCTTTTCTGCTAACCCATTCTACTGAGGTGTTTTTGCAGCAAAAAAGTTATGTTCATTGTCATTTTCTTCACAGAATCTGACAAAGTCCTCATTCATGAATTCTCCACCATGATTTGATCTGATACAAATGATCTCATACTTCTAGCTCTTTTGTACTACCTTACTAATCTTTAGGAAAGCAGAAAATGTTTCTAACTTGGCTTCTAAAAATGATACCCAATTAAACATTTTGTAATCATCAAAAATCACATAGAAATAGTATTTTCCTCCAAGAAATGCATTTCTCATAGGTCCAAATAAATCTATATGAATGAGCTCTAATGGTTTTAAGGTTGTAACTACTGTCTTGGATTGAAAAGATGTCTTGGTTTGCTTTCCTTTTGTAAAAGCTGTACAGATTCCAGATTTCTTGAGTTTGAGCTTTGGAAGACCTTCAACTAGATTATGCTTGATTAATTTCTTGATCACTGAAGTACTGACATGTCATGCCCCACCAATTTAGCAGCGAAATAAATCAAGGAGATGCGAGCAACGTGCATAGTAGTGTAAATTGCATCACAGTCAAGTGATTCAGAGCATCTAATGAACAATAATTGGAATAAACTCTTCATTTCATTATAACTTTCAGAAAGACTATTACAACCACTAGTTCAGAGCCAATACATAGAACTCAATGACATCATTACATTGGAAGAGAAATCTAAGCAATATTTACTACACTCCATTGTACTAGGATGACTTCATCATTTGACACTAGGTCACTCATCACTCTGGTCCTGTCCCATTGGTGTGTGTAACATCATCGTCCGACTTACCTGAGACATAATAACAAATAACGAAGGGTGAGCGATAATGCTCAGTATGACTTCAATCTCATGAGCCAAGCATGCTTTAAATGATTAATGCTTTAAATAACATAGTAACAAATGGTACGAGTCATGTAAAGTCGAGAAAGTAATAGCACAAGTAATGTGGTTCAAATATCACATGAATCAAGTATAGCACAATGAATATGATCAAGTCAAGATAGAAAGCGATATCGAAAATGATAGCAAGTAAAGTCCTTATCAAGCAATAGCAAGTAACTTGTATGGCAAGGAGAGAGAGGGTAGTTGGCCTTGCAGAGAGTAAATTGCACTTTGATTAACTTTTGTCAATCGAAGTAGTGTTGCACTTTGGTTATCCGTAGATAGCCGAGAGAGAGTATAGCACTTTGTTTGTCAATAGACAATGAGATAATATAGCACTTTGGTTTGATTTTCTTAGATTAATCTTGATAGTATGGCACTTGGATGTAATTTCGACATCCTGATCATTGAACTCCCGCGGGCAAATGGCACTTTTCAGGCGCACCTCCCAGGACTAGATCAGGCCCTATATTGCATGGCATTGGTTATGTTTGTTATCTTAGACAATCAATATATGGCCAAATATAGTACCAAGAATAGATGAGAGTAATTGAAGAAATAGACGAGAGTGTACAACGAATTTGTATAGATTAGCGAATAGAGTATAGGTGAGAACTAAAGGTCAATGCGCATAACACAATGTTAAACATGCGATAGTAACAGTTGAACAACATGCATGATTGGTGCTGGCAATCAAGTAGAATTCACTAACCAACCACTGGCCATGCTACGAACATAGTCCGAGGTCCGGTGTGATATCATGGTAAGAGATTGCAATCTAAAGCTATTTGTATCATACTGATCTCTGAGGGTGTTATAGGTATTGAGGGTACAACCGGCTGGTCGACCATGTGGAATCCATGGATAGAGGAGACTTACGGAGGCTTTGAACAAGGATTCACTAGTCCGACAGAAGGAATATCCGACGGAGAGTTTTTCCAAGTCAAGAAAAAGTGTATATATAAACAAGTTGCTCGAATTCTAGAGGAATTCTAGAACAGTGGAGCGTCGGTAACGGTGTTCCAAAATCACGAGAGAAACGAAGACAAGTACATTATAACAATAGGGTAAAAATGTACATTATTGAAATAAATTACCAAATGTATTATGGGATATTTTAATGCCATGTCAAGTCATATTGGATGGTTGCAAGTATGTGCATGTATAAAGAAAATCATAGTTATGAAAGGTTAAGTGTAAGACTTTTAAATAAACTACTACATGTTCATGTTCAGTTATCTTCTTTTACTGCGTTTAAGATATTAACAGGATGTATAGTCACTGTAGCAAGACAATAACCATAGAAAATTAGGGTTTATGTAAAAAATTCAAGAAGGTGATGTACCATTGTAAGGATCGCCACAGGGTACCTAAAGAACACGGTGGGGTCTGTCAAAGAATGCGATAGATCCATCTGGGACAGGCAGACAAAACGCGACGCAAAGACCTGTCGCATTTAGAACGTGACGGGTTCCTTGTCGGGACCCCCTTGAGAACGCAACCTACCGAGCCGTCGCACTCTCAAGATTTCTACCTGAGCCTGAGAGGGAAAAAGCCTTGCCTTGGATTGCGGTCCATGCTTTCCAAGTGTTGACACATGGGTGTTTTAAATTCGAAAACTCGACGTACACTTGATGAAAATCATGAAACAATTTTAAACGAAACTAGACTTGCAAGAGTATAAATAGTAAAGAGTAATTAGAATCTTATCATGGTATTGACTAGCTATGATCTGGTTCTTTCACGATGAATACAGAACATGACACATTGATAAAAAGATAATTAATTCGGAAAGGGTACGTGATAGAAATTAGGGAAAAGGGTGTCATTAGTTTTCTGACATCAAGTAGCATGTACAGTAATATTTTCATGGCACGAGATCAAGTGTAGAGAGAGAATTAGGATAAGCTGATTGGTCGGGTACATGTTCTTAACAGAACTTCAAAGAAGTAATTGACATGATAGGGTCGATAGAAATTAGGGAAAAGAGAGGGCTTTTGTTCTTGGTATCAAGAACAAACTACAGACGAGATAATTTAATTTAGCTTGTGAGATTGGCTACCTTTGGACGATGCAAACTCCTAGGATTAAGAACTCAAAGAACAGACTTGTAGATCTCCTAGTAGCCTTCTTTCCTCAAGTTTCTCCTCCTATGGCCTCTTCGCAACGTCCAAGAAGTTCTAGTAAAGCAATAGGGTCGGCCATGAAGGGTTTGAGGGTGTATTTAAGCATCTATCATTATTAATTCTCAACACAACTCTAACTTCCCTTAAACTCTGAATTTCCTTATTTATCTAGCCTTTCCTAGTATTAATCCTCCTATTTGGGTTAGGATAGGACTCCAATTTCATCGCTAGCATGTTGGGGTAGGGTTAGGAGTCCTATTTAGGTATATATGAGTCATATTAGTGATCAACTTGACCCTTTTTAATTAGGGAATAATAGAGTTATGAATTTTATAGTATTTCTTTTTATTCTATCTTTTAAAACTCCTATTTTGGCCCAATAACTATCTCATGGTCCATAAGTAAAACCCATACCTTTTTATTTTTGCTTATTGGTTTTAATTTATGGATATTGCACCTATTTTAATTTGGGAATTAATAAAATTACAATTTGAAATATTTCTTTTATTATATGGCCCAATGACTCTTTTATGAACCATCAATTAAAGCCCATCACTTAATGGATTTTAACTTATGGGAATTTCCCCTTTTGGAATTAATGGGTATTGTCAATTCTAATTATTCCATTACTTTCAACTTCTATTTTCGAGCCAACATATTATATTTATTATTATGTTCATATTATTTATTATATATATTTTTCCATTTATTTTATTTTTTATTTTTTGGGGTATTACATCCTCCCCCTCTTAAAAAGAACTTGGTACACCAAATTCCATGACTCCTTCAGTTAATATGAATTATCACTTTATAATAAAAATTATTAATCAGGATGAGTTTCGAGTTACCTTCCACGGTTTCTACTTCATTACTTGGAATAGATTGTGCCCAAGCTTCAAGTGTATTTTGCGCTTCATGATGTTTGTCCTTCACCTGCGGGCATTTTCCAATCTTTTGTCTAGGCTGCCACATCAGAAACATTTTCTTTGATTCCTCCAACAATCTTTCGACATGTGGCTCGCCTTATTGCAATTCTTGCATCGACTTCTGTGATTAAGAGCTAATTGTATGTCATTCTTCTTATTCTTCATTTTACCCTTACCACTGCTTGGTCGCTTCTCTTTTGTCATAGAGTTGAGATCCTTTATACTAGTAGTTGATTCCTCTAAGAGAGGACAGTCTCGCAGCTGATGCCTCGAGTTGCCACAACATAGGCATGCACCAATTTTTGACCAACACTCCTTGGCCACATTACCTGGCTTGTGACAATGAAGGCAGATGATCCTAAAAATATCATTTTTACGTTTCATTTGCTCGTTTGTCTTCTTGTCATGGTTATATCTTCTATTCCCATTCTTGTTGGTTACCTTTTTAATCTATATGGTCGCTTAAAGAGCTCTTTCTAGCAGTTGAGCAGCATGTTGACATGCAAGAACTAGCTTTTGAGTTGGTCTCATGTCGGCTTGCAGTGGTGTATGGTTGGCATCCATTAAGAGTCCGTTCAAGAATGAGGTTGACATTAGGGTACGAAAGTAGCATTAAACTAATAGTGTAAGTATATATATATTAGATCTTAACCGCGGATCTACCCAATCCTCACTTAGGTATGATGGTTGGTTTAGACACGTGTCATGGCAGTTTGTCCTTGAACACCCTAGACCTAAGAGATCATATGAGGACATCCTAGAACATCTTAAACCCAAGATATCCAATTAAGACATCCTAGGCTCTGATACCAACTATCACGGCCCGATAATTTAGCAGCGGAATAAATCGGGAGACGTGAGCAAAGTACATAGTAGTGTAAATTGCACCACAGTCAGTGATTCAGAGCATATATTGAACAATAATTGGAATAAAATATTCATTTCATAATAAATTCACTAAGGCTATTACAACCACTAGTTCAGAGCCATACATAGGGCTTAATGACGTCATTACATTGGAAGAGAAATCTAAGCAATATTTACTAGACTCCATTGTACAAGGATGACTTCATCATTTAACATCAGGTCACTCATTACTCTGGTCATGTCCCATTGGTGTGTGTAACATCAACGTCTGACTTACCTGAGATATAATAACAAATAAGAAAGGGTGAGCGATAACGCTCAGTAGGACTTAAATCTCATGAGCCAAGCACGCTTTAATGATTAATACTTTAAAGAACATAGTAACTAATGGTACAATGAGTCATGTAAAGTCTAGAAGTAATATCACAAGTAACATGGTTCAAATAGCACATGATCAAGTATAGCACTATGACGACTCTCATTATACCGGTACGGTTATACCAACCCACGTCGGTATAGTAAAGGTTATCACAGTGGGACATTTACCCAAACACTATCACATGATTGAGATATACACAAATATAGACACAGAGTCGCAGAAGTGAAGGACTAACTGTCATCACATTTCATCATCCACATTTCTCATACATGATCCATATAGCAAATTAAAGGACTAACTTTCATAATTGAAATTAACCAAACTACATTATCCACAAGATTAAAGTTCTACATTTAATACATAATTTGTCCACAATTACATAAATGATAACTCTAATACAAGCTACACTTTACATACTATGAAACAAAAGGAACACAACGTCAACTCCACAAGCTACTCTCCACGCTCGGAGTCGCTCTCCACGGTCTCCTCCAAAAGTGTGTCACCAACTAAACCTGTATGCCGAAGCAAGGAGTGAGTCTAAAAGACTCAGCAAGTAACTCCATACACATCATTCATGAATACATCATAGTAGGTTCTACTATTTCAATTTGCACGGCAATCATACAGCATGCTTGAACATCAATAAGAGACAACCTATCATGGAATTTCTACAAAGTCAAAACACATGGTACATGGTTTAAGATGTTTCACATAACACTCCCTATCACATGCTTTCTACTCATTTAATCACATGAAAACTACACTTCCAATTTGACTATAACATGATGGCAATTTACATGGAATTAGAAATATCATAGTATGAATTATCGTCTCATACTCTAACACATTCACTTCACATGGTTACACATTCCCATATTTCACATGGTTCATTTTTCAACATTTCACATGTACACAATGTTCACATTCTAACATAAATAGTTCACATGATTTCACATTTCACATTCACATGTTCACATATACACATTTTACACATGCTCACATTCACATTTCACAATTTATTTGCCGTGACACATGGTCCAAACCACCACTAGAAGGACACATCACATACACATAACACATAGCACATCACCTAGGCAATACAGTGATGACTCTTGGCACTGCGCAGACTGGGAGAACACGTCTCCACCCTAACCAGTGGTACTTGTCCACCTCCAGGATTTCATCCTAATGCCCTTAGGATATCTTAACACATTGAACTTTCTCATGAGGACCTTTCCATGATACGGTTCCACAGCCCTCTATGGAAGCAGTGTCACACACGGCACATTTTACACATTACACATTCCGATTAACACACGTTTTACATATGATATTCACACTTTCTTGTTTATGCACATGGTTCTGTTCTTCCCTAGCATGGTGCTACTAATAACAGAAATCAAACATTTATTAGCTCTCATGGATTAATTGGAATGCACATCATTTAACCTAAATCATGGTACATGTATTTGTAGCTCATTTTCACATGGAAATCTCATAGAGTAGTCTAATGTTATCAAATTTTCCTAAAATTTAACCACATGCTGTTTTCGGTTGTAAGAACACACATACAATTTTCAGATTTTTCTGAATTCACATGTATTTATAGAAATTAAAACATTTGGTTTCATGCCATTCATAAATTAAGTTAACATAGAACATAGCATGGATTTCAGATTTAATCATGCACAGTCATGAACACACATACATATTGGCACAAGAAATTTTCCCAATTTAATTCCCAACACACGATTTACTAGAATTTTCGCAAGGTCTACACATGTTTTCTATTTCTCATTGTAGAAATTATAAAAATTCGCATGAGTATGGGAAAATTTCCAAGTTTGCAGGGCATGGACTGATACATATAAACATGGTTCATAAAATTTCACAGCCTTTAATTCCTCATAATTCATGGGAACAAAATTAACATGCGTAACCTCTTTCCTACACATGCCTT
This sequence comes from Colocasia esculenta, assembly GCA_014218235.1. Classification (NCBI taxonomy): domain Eukaryota; kingdom Viridiplantae; phylum Streptophyta; class Magnoliopsida; order Alismatales; family Araceae; genus Colocasia; species Colocasia esculenta. The sequence continues at coordinate 33,579 of JACBKR010000284.1, forward strand.
TTAATAATTCTAATAATTAATTCCATCCACACAAAAATACAGGAAATTTCACACACATCACATTATCTATTTTACATAACATATAAAATTTACATTATATCCTCATGCGCAGAAATCTGGAATTTAAAGATATAGGGCAGAACAGTTCATTGTTCTGTCAAGAAGAACTCAACGGCATACTATGGACGTTTACAAGAGTTGGCGGCAACATCGTTGGCCGCTGACTCAAGATCTCAACGGCAATAGATCTGGACGTCGAGTTCGGACCTGTGTAAAAACACAGTCCGAGCTCTAAAGAATGGTGAATGTAGGGGATCCAGGACACGAGGAAAATCCATAAAAATGATAGAAACCTCCTAGACACATACATGGACAAGGTGAAAGGGTTACTTGCCTTTGGAAAAACTCCTAAAGGGATCAAAATAGTTGGAGAAGCTCTCCTTGGTCAGTCCCAAGAAGCCTCCAAGATGACTCCACTCCGGCCTCTGTGATGCTCCCCTCTGCAATCCAGGGTCGGGGATGTGCAGCCGGATGTGTTGTCTCCCTCCTTGTCGAAGTAGATCTCCATATGAGGCCTTGGATCGCCGGATCAAAGCCTCCAAACTCCAAGTTTTCTCAAAGCTCACTAGGGTTTTCTCTTATCTCTTTGCAAAGAGCCAAGAGAGCTCTAGAGGTTGCAACAAGGGCTCTCTTAAGAGAGGACCCTCTCACCCCACGCAAGAGGTCGGTTGGAAGGCCAAGGAGCCGTTGGGGAGTGGTTGCTATCTCCCATCAAGGCATGGCACACCATGCTGCTGCAGACTGGTCTGTCAGGATATAGACGTCCACCGATATGGCCGTCGACTGAATAATCGACGTCCACCTATATGGACGTTAACAATAAGTGAACGTCCATTCATGTTGACGTCGACTAATCCTTCGGCCAGAACCCAAAACCATGCAAAACCCTAATTTCTCCTAAGTTCATGCATGCAATACATAGGGTGTAATGCACACACTCACTATGTCACGAAATCAACCGATATATACATACAACTAAGTTTATACATACATTCATAGTACACCAAGATAATGTATACATAATACTTACACGATAATGCATATACATACACAAGCATAAAATTGCACACAATAAAATAATAAGGATAAAATTCGAGGGCCTTACACCCTCTCCCCCTTAAAGAACTTCGTCCTCGAAGTTAGGACAACACTACTCAAACAAAAGGGGATACTTCTTCTTCATCGCATCCTCAAGCTCCCAGTAGCCTCCTCCCGCGAGAAGTTACGCCATAGAACTTTTACCGACGCAATACTCTTGTTCCGGAGGTGCTGAACCTTCCGGTCAAGATAGCTACTGGTTGCTCCACATACGACAGATCTGGCTGGATCTCCACTGGCTCGTGACTAATAACATGAGATGGATCTCGGACATATTTCCTGAGCATAGATACGTGGAAAACGGGGTGAACACTAGCCAAAGCTAGGGTAAAGCTAGCCCATAAGCCACGTTGCCCAATCGTCTGAGAATCTCATACGGGCCAACGAATCTAGGGCTCAACTTACTATGCCTGCCAAACCTGACGACACCACGCGTAGGCGATATCTTCAAGAAGACATGATCACCTACCTCGAACTCTAGATCCTTCCTCCTGTTGTCGGCATAGCTCTTCTGTCTATCCTGTACCGCAACAAGCCTCCTCTTAATCAACTGGATCTTATCCGAAGTCTCCTGAACTAACTCCGGACCAATCAGCTGTCTATCACCAGTCTCCTCCCAACACAAAGGAGATCTGCAAGGCCTACCATACAACGCCTCGAATGGAGCCATACCGATACTAGCATGAAAGCTGTTGTTGTATGCGAACTCCACAAGAGGTAAATGACGCTCCCAATCATCCTTCCAATCCAGAACACACGCTCTCAACATATCCTCGAGCGTCTGGATAGTCCTCTCGGACTGTCCATCGGTCTGGGGATGAAACGCCGAACTGAGCTTCAGCTCCGAACCTAACGCATCCTGAAGACCCTTCCACAACCTCGAAGTAAATCTCGGATCTCGATCCGAGATGATCGACTTCGGCACACCATGCAATCTAACGATACCGCTAACATACAATCTAGCTAGATCGAGGCAAACCCGATACGAAATCCATAGTGACAGCTTCCCACTTCCATACGAGGATATCCATCCTCTGCATAAGGCCGGATGGTCGCTGCCGCTCGGCTTTCACCTGCTGACATACTAGACATCTGGACACATAATCCGCAACATCCTTCTTCATGCCGGACCACCAAAATAATCTCTTCAGGTCTTGATACATCTTAGTGTTACCCGGATGAATAGAGAATCGGGATCTATGAGCCTCCGCTAACACATGCTCACGGACATCTACCACATCGGGGACACAAACGCGGTGCTGAAATCTAATCACACCGTCCTCATCACGAGCAATGCCCGCCTTACCCACTAACTCTAACAATCTAGGATCGGCTTTCTGCTGCTCAATCACCTCATCCAAGACTGTGGATCTAAGGGATAGCTGAGCTACAAAAGCCTGACACAACGATGGCTCTAACTCGGTCATAGAGCACGCTGCATCCTCCAACATCTTCCAATCCTGCTAGAGCGAGGACCTCTTTCTACTAAGAGCATCCGCTACGACGTTCGCCTTTCCAGGATGATACTGAAGGTCGAAGTCATAGTCCTTCAAGAACTCGATCCATCTCCTCTGCCTCAAGTTTAATTCCTTTTGGGAGAAAAGATACTTCAAGCTCTTGTGGTCGGTAAACACCTCAAATCTGACACCATAAGATAGTGCCTCCAGATCTTTAGTGCATGAACCACAGCTGCGAGCTCTAAATCATGAGTCGGATAGTTCCTCTCATGCTCCTTCAACTGACGAGAAGCATAAGCCACTACCCTCTCTTGCTGCATGAGCACACAGCCTAAACCAATCTGAGATGCATCCGTATAAATGGCAAAGCCTTCTAGACCACTAGGCAATACCAATACCGGAGCAGAAGTAAGCTTAGCCTTCAATAGCTGAAAGCTACGCTCACATGCCTTAGACCATACGAACTTCTCACCTTTCCGGGTCAACTTTGTCAAAGGGGCGGCGATGGATGAGAAACCCTCAATGAATCTCCGATAATAACCAGCTAACCCAATAAAACTATGAATCTCCGAAGGGGTCCTGGGAATCTCCCAATCCATAACTGCCTGGACTTTTTCTGGATCAACTGCAACACCAGCACGGAGATAACATGCCCGAGAAAATGAACCTCGTGCAACCAGAACTCGCACTTGCTGAATTTCGCATACAGCTTGTGCTCACGGAGAACCTCTAAGACTAACCTCAAATGCTGACGATGTGTGGCCTCATCCGGAGAATAGACCAACACGTCATCAATAAACACAACGACAAAGCTATCTAAATACGGACTAAACACCCAGTTCATGAGATCCATGAACGCTGCAGGGGCGTTGGTCAATCCGAAAGGAAGAACCAAAAACTCATAATGTCCATAACGGTTCTAATGCCGTCTTGGACACATCCTCACTCCTAATTCTCAACTGATGATAACCAGATCGCAAGTCAATCTTGGAAAAGACTGATGCCTCTCGCAACTGGTCAAACAAATCATCAATTCGAGGTAAGGGATACCTGTTCTTCACAGTCACCTGGTTTAGCTTTCTATAATCAATGCACAACCGAAGTGACCCGTCTTTCTTCTTGACGAACAATACAGGTGCGCCCCAAGGGAAACACTAGGGCGAATAAATCCCTTATCGAGCAATTCTTGCAAATGCTTCCTCAACTCGGCTAACTCTACAGGGGCCATCCGATATGGGGCCTTCGAGATAGGAGAGGTACCTGGAAGCAACTCTATAGTGACTCTATCTCCCTATCCGGTGGCAATCCAGACAAGTCGTCGGGAAGACATCTGGAAAGTCCTGCACCACATCGATCTCTGCAAGAGTCAGTGACGAACCAGCATCGGGTACTAGCATAACGCTGGCAAGAAATGCGTCACAACCCTTGTTCACCATGCGCATCGCCTTCATGGCAGAGATAACTAACTTTCCCGCTAAGTTCTTTGGCAAGGGATGAGAGAACTCATCCTCACCAGAATGCGGAAAACAATCTTCTTCCTACGACAATCCACTAACGCATAGTGCTCCTCTAGCCAATCCAGACCAAGAATACAATCGTAGTCTTTCATCTTTAGCAAGAAGAAGCACCCATCTAGGAATCTATCCTCAATGCACATAGGTAACGACGGAATGCACTTCCTAGTCGATACCGTACCCGCAGGGGTGTGCACAGACAAAGGGACCTCTAACTCCTCATACTCTATACCTGACTCTAGGGCTAACTGCCTAGCGAACTGCTCGGAAATGAACGAGTGAGTGGCACCCGTATCAAACAAAACCCGAGCGTGCACACCGAAAAGTAAAACTGTACCTTCGGTGACATGCTCCGCCTGCTCGGCGTCCTCACGAGCTAACGCAAACACTCGAGCTGGGGCTCGAGGCCTTCCTGGTCGTCCTGTCGCTGGCGCGGCTACCGCTACTGCTTGTACTGGCGCTTCTCGCTGAGCTTCCTGCTGAAGTCTGGGGCAATCCTTGATCTTGTGGTTGCTACTCCCGCACTTTAGGCATTTGCCCGCTATCTTCCAACATTCCGTACCACCATGTGCCCTTCCAAATCCTTGACTATCCACCATGGTTCTGAGCTGGGGCCTGAGCCTGCTACACCAAACAATAACGATATACAATAAACACAATATCATGCATTTAAATAGCAACTACTAGGTTGTTTTCTTATTCTACCTGGGCCTCCAACTGGGCCTGGAGTGCTGCCTGGGTGTGAGCCTGAGTTTGCATGGCTTGCACTAATCCTTGCATGAAGACTCCATAATCCACTGGCGGTGGTGGGGGAAGCACAGGACCCTGTGGGGCCGGGGCCTGCTGCTCTGCCCGCTCCTCACGCCTCTGCTCGTCGTCGCGAGCTGGCACACCTCCACGTCGTCCACGGAAGCCATGGCTGAAATAAAATTTTTTCCACCAATTAGAGCTAGGTTACTAAGCTTCCTAACCATTTTCTTATTTTTTTTCCATTCATTATTAGTCGTTTCTACCCATGTGGACAATCTATGAAGATTTAGCATGTAATGAGGATGATATCATGATATTCATGTAAGATCTCAATCGTTTCTCTGATACCAATCTCTGTGACGACCCTCATTATACTGGTACGGTTATACCACCCACGTCGGTATAGTAAAGGTTATCACAGTGGGACATTTACCCAAACACTATCACATGATTGAGATATACACATATATAGACACAGAGTCGCGGAAGTAAAGGACTAACTGTCATCACATTTCATCATCCACATTCTCATACATGATCCATATAGCAAATTAAAGGACTAACTTTCATAATTGAAATTAAACCAAACTACTTGTCCACAAGATTAAAGTTCTACATTTAATACATATTTGTCCACAATTACATAAATGATAACTCTAATACAAGCTACACTTTACATACTATGAAACAAAAAGGAACACAACGTCAACTCCACAAGCTACTCTCCACGCTCGGAGTCGCTCTCCACGGTCTCCTCCAAAAGTGTGTCACCAACTAAACCTGTATGCCGAAGCAAGAGTGAGTCTAAAAGACTCAGCAAGTAACTCCATACACATCATTCATGATACATCATAGTAGGTTCTACTATTTCAATTTGCACGGCAATCATACAGCATGCTTGAACATCAATAGAGACACCTATCATGGAATTTCTACAAAGTCAAAACACATGGTACATGGTTTAAGATGTTTCACATAACACTCCCTATCACATGCTTTCTACTCATTTAATCACATGAAAACTACACTTCCAATTTGACTATAACATGATGACAATTACGTGGAATTAGAAATATCATAGTATGAATTATCGTCTCATACTCTAACACATTCACTTCACATGGTTACACATTCCTATTTCACATGGTTCATTTTTCAACATTTCACATGTACACAATGTTCACATTCTAACATAAATAGTTCACATGATTTCACATTTCACATTCACATGTTCACATATACACATTTTACATATGCTCACATTCACATTTCACAATTTATTTGCCGTGACATATGGTCCAAACCACCACTATAAGGACACATCACTACACATACACATAGCACATCACCTAGGCAATACAGTGATGACTCTTGGCACTGCGCGACCGGGAGAACACTCTCCACCCTAACCAGTGGTACTTGTCCACCTCCAGGATTTCATCCTAATGCCCTTAGGATATCTTAACACACTGAACTTTCTCATGGGGACCTTTCCATGATACGGTTCCACAGCCCTCTATGGAAGCAGTGTCACACACAGCACATTTTACACATTACACATTCCGATTAACACACGTTTTACATATGATATTCACACTTTCTTGTTTATGCACATGGTTCTGTTCTTCCCTAGCATGGTGCTACTAATAACAGAAATCAACATTTATTAGCTCTCATTGATTAATTGGAATGCACATCATTTAACCTAAATCATGGTACATGTATTTGTAGCTCATTTTCACATGGAAATCTCATAGCGTAGGCTAATGTTATCAAATTTTCCTGAAAATTTAACCACATGCTGTTTTCGGTTGTAAGAACACACATACAAATTTTCACAGTTTTCTGAATTTACATGTATTTATAGAAATTAAAACATTTGGTTTCATGCCATTCATAAATTAAGTTAACATAGAACATAGCATGGATTTCAGATTTAATCATGCACAGTCATGAATCACACATACATATTGGCACAAGAAATTTTCCCAATTTAATTCCCAACACACGATTTACTAGAATTTTCTCAAGGTCTACACATGTTTTCTATTCTCATTGTAGAAATTATAAAAATTCGCATGAGTATGGGAAAATTTCCAATTTGCAGGGCATGGACTGATACATATAAACATGGTTCATAAATTTCACAGCCTTTAATTCCTCAGAGTTCATGGGAACAAAATTAAACATGCGTAACCTCTTTCCTACACATGCCTTTTAATAATTCTAATAATTAATTCCATCCACACAAAAATACAGAAATTTCACACACTCACATTATCTATTTTACATAACATATAAAATTCATTATATCCTCATGTGCAGAAATCCAGAATTTAAAGATATAGGGCAGAACAGTTCACTGTTCTATCAAGAAGAACTCAACGGCATACTATGGACATTTACAAGAGTTGGCGGCAACATCGTTGGCCGCTGACTCAAGATCTCAACGGCAATAGATCTGGACGTCGAGTTCGGACCTGTGTAAAAACACAGTCCGAGCTCTAAAGAATGGTGAATGTAGGGGATCCAGGACACGAGGAAAATCCATAAAATGATAGAAACCTCCTAGACACATCATGGACAAGGTGAAAGGTTACTTGCCTTTGGAAAACTCCTAAAGGGATCAAAATAGGTGGAGAAGCTCTCCTTGGTCAGTCCCAAGAAGCCTCCAAGATGACTCCACTCCGGCCTCTGTGATGCTCCCCTCTGCAATCCAGGGTCGGGGATGTGCAGCCGGATGTGTTGTCTCCCTCCTTGTCGAAGTAGAACTCTAGATGAGGCCTTGGATCGCCGGATCAAAGCCTCCAAACTCCAAGTTTTCTCACAGCTCACTAGGGTTTTCTCTTATCTCTTTGCAAAGATCCAAGAGAGCTCTAGAGGTTGCAACAAGGGCTCTCTAAGAGAGGACCCTCTCACCCCACGCAAGAGGTTGGTTGGAAGGCCAAGGAGCCGTTGGGGAGTGGTTGGTATCTCCCATCATGGCATGGCACACCATGCTGCTGCAGACTGGTCTGTCAGGATATAGACGTCCACCGATATGGCCGTCGACTGAATAATCGACGTCCACCTATATGGACGTTTAACAATAAGTGAACGTCCATACATGTTGACGTCGACTAATCCTTCGGCCAGAACCCAAAACCATGCAAAACCCTAATTTCTCCTAAGTTCATGCATGCAATACATAGGGTGTAATGCACACACTCACTATGTCACGAAATCAACCGATATATACATACAACTAAGTTTATACATACATTCATAAGTACACCAAGATAATGTATACATAATACTTACACAATAATGCATATACATACACAAGCACATTGAATATGATCAACTCCCGAGAGAAAGCGATATCGAATACGATAGCAAGTAACGTCATTGTCAAGCAATAGCAAGTAACATGTATAGCGAGGAGAGAGAGAGTAGCTAGCCATGTAGAGAGTAAATTGCACTTTGATTAACTTTCGTCAATCGAAATAGTATTGCACTTTGGTTATCCATAGATAGCTGAGAGAGAGTATAGCACTATGTTTGTCATAGACAATGAGAGAATAGCACTTTGGTTTGATTGTCTTAGATTAATCTTGATAGTATGGCACTTGGATGTAATGCCGACATCTTGATCATTAAACTCCCGCGTGCAAATGGCACTTTTCGGGCGCACCTCCTAGGACAAGATCGGGCCGTATATTGCCTGGAATTGGTTATGTTTGTTATCTTAGACAATCAATAGATGGCCAAATAGAGTACCAAGAATAGATGAGAATAATTGAAGAAATAGATGAGAGTGTATAGCGAACTTGAATAGATGAGCGAATAGAGTATGGATGTCACGCCCCGAAATTTAGCAGCGGAAAATAAACGTCGAGAGTGTGAGCAATACAAGTGTGCCTATCACAGTCGAGTAAATAAGAGTAAGTGATAACTACAGAATTTTTTTGTTAAACTTCATGCATATATTGAATTTTAGATGTTCTTTGTCTATAAATAATGTGCGCATTGACTTTAATTTTCATTTCATCCATGAATAAATTTTTGAACATATTAGTTAATTTTTCGGGTAGAACACATAGTTAGATCCTCATTTAAATAAAGTCGATATCTTTTGAATAATTCTTTTCTCTTTTTACGGGTATATTGTACATAAATAAATCCTTGGTCTTAGATTTCTTAAGCATTTCTTGTAATATTAGTTTATAAAAAAATCAACTTTTAAATAAATCTTAGTTAAATAACATTTACCTAAACACCATCATGTCACCCAATCCCAATAAATAAATAAAATCATTTTAATAAAATCCCATCATCCCATAATGCCACATACCCCTCATGAGTCCATTGTGCCAGAATAATTTCTTCACCAACACTGGTCCATTGCACTATTTCCCTTTCATCGAACCAGAGTTGCCTATGCACATAATTAATTTTATCCTTTTTATCCTGTCTTCCAGGTCATAGAAGCCGGAAGAACCAGAAGGAACTGGAAGCTCCTAGCGGGGCTGAGCTGTTGGACTGGCTATGCAGGAGGTGTGCTGGCGCGATGGTAGAGGCGGCTAGTGCTTGGCAGTGCTGTGCAAGGGAGGACCTGGCGCTGGAGCTCCAGTGCGCTGGAGGCAGTTTGCTGCTGGCGATTTGGAGGCCGGATGCAGCAGAGGAGATGAGGCGTGCGCGAGGACCGTACGGCTAGGGCGGCAACTGCTGGACCTGTGCGGCGCGGCTGGATCTGGATGGCGCGTCTGAGTCGGAGGCCAGCGGGGCCAGAGGCTGATGGCGGTTGGGCGATGTGAAGCTGCTGGGTCCTGGGCGCGGTGATGTGCAAATGGCGATGCACAGCGATGGCGCATGCGGTGGTGCTGTGCGGCGCGGGCTGGGGGTGTGCAGATCCAGTGCTGGGCGCGGTGTGGAGCAGCTGGTTTGGCCAGGGCGGTGAAGGCCTGCTAGGGTGGCGATCCAGGGCAGTGCTGAGGTGGCGATCCTGTTGCGAGCTGCAGAGGAATTAGCGGCGCCTGGAAGAATCCTAATGCCTATAAGAGGACCAAGGTCCTCTTATCAAGAGGTTCGGTTGGGGGCTGGCCCTGGGGAAATTTTAGGATTTTTAGTTGCCATTTTTTGCTTCTACTGTATTTTCTTTTAGAATTCCAGAGAGTTCGATTCTTGGTTTTTCTTAGTTATTTCTTTCCTTAGCCAGTTCAAATTTTAGGATTTTTAGTTGCCATTTTTTGCTTCTTCTGTATTTTCTTTCAGAATTCCAGAGAGTTCGATTCTTGGTTTTTCTTAGTTATTTCTTTCCTTAGCCAGTTCAGATTTTAGGATTTTTAGTTGCCATTTTTTGCTTCTTCTGTACTTTCTTATTCAGCATATGTTCTTGATTCAGAGTTGGAAGGGAGACGAGTTCTTCATAGGTTGGAGATTTTAGTTTTTCTTAATTTTTCATTTCTGTTCTTCCACAGTGCAGAGGCTTCGCGAGTAGAAATGTTTAGGAATTTATTTCTTCCAATTTTATTTCTGTAACTTCTCTTTTCAGCAGATCAGGAAGGTTCGAGTTAGAGTTTTTAGAATTTTTAGTTTGGTGTCCTGTTTTTCCAGAGTTCTTGGAGTTAACCAGTGGAGATTTGTTTTAGGAATTTTCTTCTATCATTCTTCTGTTCTTCTGAAGCTTATGAACTGTTGTTGCAAATTCTTCTGTGTTAATTTTCTTTCTTATGAGCTGAGGAGTTCGAATGCAATTTGTTTCCATTTTTTCTTACTGTGTTCATCTTGGGGATCCAAGTTTCATTTTTTGTTCAGTTCTTCTGTCTTGGTTTAATGGTTGAGCAGTGTTAGCTAGTTCGACATTTCAGAGAATTCATGTTTCTTTTCATCTTTATTCTAGGAGTTCTGCTACTATGGGGAGAGGGTTGAGCATTTTAAGAAATTTTTAGTTCAGAATTTGTTCTTTCTCCTGTGTTGTTCAGATCCGGAGCTCAGTTTTTCTTGGGGTTCAGCATCTCTTCGGGTTGAGATGGTTGGCCATTTCGATTTGTTTTTTTTTGGATTTTTAGTTTTTCTTTCTTCTGTTGTTCGACATTTGGGGAGAAGGATTCTGCTTAACTGAAGGGATTTGCTTTCCTTTTCTTTGTTCTCTTGAGAGTTGGAGTACGGGAGAGGAATACCCTTGTCATTTTTTTTTTCATTTATTTCGTGTTGCTACGAGGGAATCAGAGTTCGGATCATCTTGGAGATTGTCTTGTTGTGTTTCTCTATTTCACTTCTACTGTGTTCGTCTGAAGAGTAATTGAAATTTTCTTTTAGATTTCTGTTATTCTATTTCTTATGTTCTGTTATGTGAGGAACGACGCCAGTTTTGTTTAGAGCTGTGAGAGTGTTCTTTCTGCTGTTGGTTGAGCAGGAGGAGCACCTGGTGAGAGTTGTGAAAGACTGAGGCTGTTGGTATCAATTTCCATTTCTTCTGCAATTGTTGGTCCATTTCCTTCTCAGTTCGGCTGCTGTGATTTGGTTGGATTTGGTGTTCATCTTTGTACTGCAGAGGGTTGTTCCTGGAGCAATTATATTTCCATTGTTTTGTGTTGATTTGTTTATTTTGCCTGTGCTTTGATGAATCGATCCAGTGATGCTTCTTAATTCTTTTCTTCTGTGTTGAGAGGAATCCGATCCAGTGGAGTTTATTTCTTCCATTTTTAGTGCGTTAGTTAATTTCTTTTGTGCTGTGGAGATTTTTCATGTGCTGCTGTATTTAGAGTCCGATTGACTTCTGCTTCTTATAGATTTCAAGTTAAAGTAGTTTAATTCAATCTCTATTCAGCCTTTCCGTGGATATGACCTGTTCTCACCACCATGCTAGTTCATCTTTGTTGTTTTAATTTTGTGAGACAGTTTAGAGGAAGTGCGCATATTGATCTGTGCAATGAACTTTGAACAACGAGAGTGCACAGTCAACAATGCCGCGCGTTCATCTTGGCGCCGTTGCCGGGGAGGCATTAGAGTTTGATTTAGATCTGCTTTCTTTTGATTTCATTTGCACTTGCTTTCATTGACTTTTTATTGGGCTTTTATTTCAGATTTGCACATAAGGAGGAACTTGGAGATTGGGCTTGGCATTTGAAGCCCATTGGAGGAGCTTGCTGATTTCTGGTTTTTACAATTGTTTTTAATTCAGTCTTTTAGATAGGGGAGTGTGAGAGAAATTTGTAGTGAGGTTTTGATGTACTCTCTGTGCATTTACAGAGATTCCTTCTTGTTGGCATGTAATAATTGGACTTTTGGTAGTTTGATTGGTTTGGAGGTAGTCTATAATATCACTTTATATTTTCCTAGTTTCATTTCATTTAATTCAAAAACCAAATAAAAAATTAAAAAATCTAAAAAATTTTCAAATCGCTCTTTCATGTTAGCCGTTTGTTTGTAAATAAAAGTTTTATTTCTCAAGATTAGAATCTCATGTTTTAGGACATTCATCATCTTAATTGTCATTTTAATTGTCATCTCTTTTCTTGCATTGAAGAGTGCGGGGGAAAGGTAAGACTTCCATCGCTCGATTCATGCATTAGACTTAGCATTAGATAATCTCTTGTTTGAACTTGTTTGTTGCACTTCATATTTGAAAATGGGACTGCTTAAGGGCTTCACCCATTAGAATAAAAAGATAAGGTGAGGGATTTCATCACCCTTTCCTTTGCCCAAAAAATCACAATTTTTTTTTTCACATTCTTGCATTTTCCTCAGCTTTTAATAAAAATCAGTGGACTTGTCCCTAGGGTTCATAATTAGATTTATCCTTTCTCAAATTCAAAACTTCTCTTAAGTCTGGTGTCTAAGATTAGAGGTTAAAAAGCTTACGCTTAAGTGAGTCAGAGGTTATCTAATTGGGTCCTTGCGAAAGCAAGGGCGGACCTCCCTCTACTCCACCTCTTACCTGGCCGGTACAAGAAGAGTTAGGATTGGACTTAAGCAAGCATAAATCTGATTTTGAGAAAAATAACATAAGTCCAAGGAACACTTAGTGGTTAAATTAATTTGTTTTGAAGTGTTTGTTTGTTTGTGTTGTTCATAAAATTCATAAAAATCAATAAAAATCTAAAAAATTCAAAAATAAAAAATAGAAGGCTTTTCAACTGTGCATGCTTGGTAGACGATCATTCAACTTAGATTTGGCTCAACCTATCGCAGAGATTGAGAGATTCTTTCATATCATGGCCTACCAAGAACAAATTCAAGTTGACCAAGGTTTCTACAACCCTCCTATGATCCATATTCTAACGCATACAATCCTGGTTGGAGAACCACTCGAACTTTTCTTGGAAAAATCAATCTGAACAAATTTCTCAGCCTTCTTTCAAGCAATCCATGTACGGTCAATCTTATCCCAATCAGAATCCGGGATTTGACCAATCTTCTTATTCCAGACATCCACAATTCCAAGGAAATCAAAATTTTAATCAATTTGCTCATACCAATTTTCAGCAATCTTCATACAATCAACCACAATCTTCTCAGCCCAATTGGGAAGATAAAATGAATCAACTTCAAAACATGATGATGACTCTTTGTCAAACTGTGCAAGAACAACAAAATCAGAACCAAAATATTCAACAAAATTTGGATAGGATAGAGTATCAGATTGCTGATGTGTGTAGGAGGGAATTGGGTCAGTTATCAAGTCAAACTATAGTAAACTCAAGGAACAACCCTTCTGGATTTTATCAGAACCAGCAAAACCATCAAGTCCAGGGGTACATACCACATGTTAGACAAAATGGCCCTCTACCACAAAACCCACAACAAACTTTTGTCCAAAACATTTCAGCACCACAAATTCAAAATCAACTTATACAACAAGACCATCCTCCTGCCCAAGTTAGGGGCCCCCAAGTGGAAAATATGCAAACAATGTCTACTTTAAGAAGTGGAAACATCAGAACAAATCCTCACTCACACATGTCAACATTTAATGAGGACAAAGAAAATGAAATTGAACTTGAAATTAAAGAAGAGGTTGAAGAGAATGTTGAAAAATCCAAGGGAAAAGAGAAAATAATTGAAGAGCCTCTAGAAACAATCAAAATAAATGAAGACCCAAGTCATTACATTCCAAGAGTCCCTTTTTCTGAAGCTTTAAAGCCAAAATTTAAAAACAAACCAACTGGTAATGAAGAACTCTTGGAAGAATCGTGTGTGGAAGAATGGTATACCAACCCTGTGCTCTAGGGTTTGAGGGAGAGGAAGGACAATTCAGTTCCATGTTGCATAATAATGAGCCATCATTTCATTTAGAGTGTCCTCCTAAGGTTAAGCTAAAACCACTCCCTGCTAATTTAAAGAACATCTTTTTAGGAGAGAATGGGGCCTATGAAAGTTCCAGGTCTATAAAGCCAAAACCAAAACATTCCATGAAAGGCACATTCACAGAATTTTTTTTGAAGTGCATGATAGGTCTGGCTCTTTAATTCTCGGCTTCGTCTGTTTTCGGGAAAATTAAAGTCCCGACAGGATGGTCTTTACAGTGTTGTCAAAACTTGTGACAATGGTGCTATCATTATTCTTGACCCCAAAACTGGACAATCATTCACTGTCAATGGGCAAAGGTTAAAGCATTTATTTGAAAGTCCACTTTTCTTAAAATTGATTCTATCAAGCTACCTGAGCCAAACGAAGCCTAATTGCGTCCGGCTGAAGACGAAATAAACTTAGTGCTTCTTGGGAGGCAACCCAAGTGTACAGATTTCCTTTATCAGGTAATTTTATGTCTTACTTTCTTTTCCTGTAAATAAGTAGGCGGGAGAGGTAGAATAAGAACGCATTCATATTCCTCATCCCAAACATTGCTTCATTCTTTTTCTTGAGCTTGTACATATGCAAATAAAAATTTCACAATGTTTCATCTTTGAATAAAAATGCGTGGCTTTACGCATCCCAGACTAGGTGTATGATCTTTAACCATTAAAATTTAGTGGTTGTCACACTCATTTGCAAACATCCATGTTAGGTAGCCTCTAGTAAAGGATTACATGTAATTCTTGTCTACCTTATGTAAGGATTTATGGCAAAGAAGTTTCTTACACACACTACACAGCCACTTAGACTAGCTGAACCTGAATGTAGCAATTTGTCAAGGTTGGTAGGAGAGAGGTGATTGTTTTTTCTCCCCTCCCCTTAAGTGAATTGTGAAGGAAGTGAAGGCGTGTGATCAAGGAATTTGACTGTCCATCCTTCCTTTAAGTGGAAAAGAAAAGAAAAGTAAAAAGCAAAAAGCAAAAGCAAGAGAAAAATATAACCATGAAAAATGCCCGGATCTGAGTAAAGTTGGACTCGCTACTCTTGAAAAGTGATGGGTTGTACAACATTATGGATGAAAAAGAAAGAAAGAAATTCTGAGTGCACAAAGTGCAAATAAAGGGGCAAAGTCCTCAACTCAGAGAAATAATCCTCAAGAAGTTGGGCAGAATGGAACTGAGAGAAACAACCCGATCTGACTGAGCAAGGATCTTATTCCACAATTTTTTCTTCTCCCTCAAATCATCTAATCTCAAATACTAGCTAAAGCAGATGAGTTTCAGAAGGCTGATGTGAACTCTTAAGTGAGAGCTACCATTGTGCACTAATTTCTTGTCATAAGCCTTTACAATTAGGAAAGACATGTCTTTACATGAATCCTTTACATGATGGCTAGTTAACATGAGATATTACATCTTCTAGTCTTACATTTGAAGTAATTTTCATTGCTAAGGGACTAGCAATGTTTAAGTAGGGGGGAGTGATAACTACAGAATTTTTTTGTTAAACTTCATGCATATAGTGAATTTTAGATATTCTTTGTCTATAAATAATGTGCGCATTGACTTTAATTTTCATTTCATCCATGAATAAAATTTTGAACATATTAGTTAATTTTTGGGTAGAACACATAGTTAGATCCTCATTTAAATAAAGTCGATATCTTTTGAATAATTCTTTTCTCTTTTTACGAGTAATTGTACATAAATAAATCCTTGGTCTTAGATTTTCTTAAGCATTTCTTGTAAATATTAGTTTATAAAAAAATCAACTTTTAATAAATCTTAGTTATATAACATTTACCTAAACACCATCATGTCACCCAATCCCAATAAATAAATAAAAACATTTTAATAAAATCCCATTATCCCATAATGCCACATACCCCTCATGAGTCCAATGTCCAGAATAATTTCTTCACCAACACTGGTCCATTGCACCATTTCCCTTTCATCAAACCAGAGTTACCTATGCACATAATTAATTTTATCCTTTTTATCCTGTCTTCCAGGTCAATAGAAGCCGGAAGAACCCAGAAGGAACTGGAAGCTCCTAGCGGTGCTGAGCTGTTGGACTGGCTGTGCAGGAGGTGTGCTGGCGCGATGGTGGAGGCGGCTAGTGCTTGGCGTGGTGCTGTGCAAGGGAGGACCTGGCGTTGGAGCTCGGTGCGCTGGAGGCACTTTGCTGCTGGCGATTTGGAGGCCAGATGCAGTAGAGGAGATGAGGCGTGCGCGAGGACCGTACGGCTAGGGCGGCAACTACTGGACCTGTGCGGCACGACTGGATCTGGATGGCGCGTCTGAGTCAGAGGCTAGTAGGGCCAGAGGCTGATGGCGGTTGGGCGATGTGAAGCTGCTGGGTCCTGAGCGCGGTGTGTGCATATGGCGATGCACAGCGATGGCGCATGCGGTGGTGCTGTGCGGTGCGGGCTGGGGGTGTGCAGATCGGTGCTGGGCGCGGTGTGGAGCAGCTGGTTTGGCCAGGGCGTGAAGGCCTGCTGAGGTGGCGATCCAGGGCAGTGCTGAGGTGGCGATCCTGTTGCGAGCTGCAGAGGAATCAGAGGCGCCTGGATGAATCCTAACGCCTATAAGAGGAACCAAGGTCCTCTTATCAAGAGGTTCGGTTGGGGTCTGGCCCTGGGGAAATTTTAGAATTTTTAGTTGCCATTTTTTTGCTTCTTCTGTATTTTCTTTCAGAATTCCAAAGAGTTCGATTCTTGGTTTTTCTTAGTTATTTCTTCCTTAGCTAGTTCAAATTTTAGGATTTTTAGTTGCCATTTTTTTGCTTCTTCTGTAGTTTCTTGCAGAATTCCAGAGAGTTCGATTCTTGGTTTTTCTTAGTTATTTCTTCCCTAGCCAGTTCAAATTTTAGGATTTTTAGTTGCCATTTTTTTGCTTCTTTTGTATTTTCTTTCAGAATTCCAGAGAGTTCGATTCTTGGTTTTTCTTAGTTATTTCTTTCCCTAGCCAGTTTAAAATTTAGGATTTTTAGTGCCATTTTTTTGCTTCTTTTGTATTTTCTTTCAGAATTCCGAGAGTTCGATTCTTGGTTTTTCTTAGTATTTCTTTCCTTAGCCAGTTCAGATTTTAGGATTTTTAGTTGCCATTTTTTTGCTTCTTCTGTATTTTCTTATTCAGCATATGTTCTTGATTCAGAGTTGGAAGGGAGACGAGTTCTTCATAGGTTGGAGATTTTTTAGTTTTTCTTAAATTTTCATTTCTGTTCTTCCACAGTGCAGAGGCTTCGCGAGTAGAAATGTTTAGGATTTTATTTCTTCCAATTTTATTTCTGTAACTTCTCTTTTCAGCAGATCAGGAAGGTTCGAGTTTTTAGAATTTTTAGTTTGTTGTCCTATTTTTCCGGAGTTCTTGGAGTTAACCAGTGGAGATTTGCTTTAGGAATTTTCTTCTATCATTCTTCTGTTCTTCTGAAGCTTATGAATTGTTGTTGCAAATTCTTGTGTTAATTTTCTTTCTTATGAGCTGAGGAGTTCGACTACAATTTGTTCCATTTTTTATTACTGTGTTCATCTTGGGGATCCAGGTTCCATTTTTTGTTCAATTCTTCTGTCTTGGTTTAATGGTTGAGCAGTGTTAGCTAGTTCGACATTTCAGAGAATTCATGTTTCTTTTGATCTTTTATTCGGGGAGTCTGCTGCTGTAGGGAGAGGGTTGAGCATTTAAGAAATTTTTAGTTCAGATTTGTTCTTTCTCTGTGTTGTTCAGATCCGGAGCTTAGTTTTTCTTGAGGGTTCAGCATCTCTTCTGGTGAGATGGTTGGCCATTTCGATTTTTTTTTTTTGGTTTATTTTTCTTTTTCTGTTTTTGTTTGACATTTGGGGAGAAGGATTCTGCTTAACTGAAGGGGATTTGCTTCCTTTTCTTTAATTTGTTCTGTTGAGAGTTGGAGTACGGGAGAGGAATACCCTTGTCATATTTTTTTTCATTTATTTTGTGTTGCTACGAGGGAATCAGAGTTCGGATCATCTTGGAGATGTCTGGTTGTGTTTCTCTATTTCACGTCTACTGTGTTCGTCCGAAGAGCAATTGAAATTTTCTTTTAGATTTCTGTTATTCTATTTCTTCTGTTCTGTTATGTGAGGAACGACGCCAGTTTTGTTTAGAGCTGTGAGAGTGTTCTTTCTGCTGTTGGTTAAGCAGGAGGAGCACTGGTGAGAGTTGTGAGAGACTGAGGCTGTTGGTATCAATTTCCATTTCTTCTGCAATTGTTGGTCCATTTCCTGCTCAGTTCGGCTATTGTGATTTGGTTGGAATTTGGTGTTTCATCTTTGTACTGCAGAGGGTTGTTCCTGGAGCAATTATATTTCCATTGTTTTGTGTTGATTTGTTTATTTTGCCCGTGCTTAGATGAATTGATCCAGTGATGCTTCTTAATTCTTTTCTTCTGTGTTGAGAGGAATCGATCCAGTGGAGTTTATTTCTTCCATTTTTAGTGCGTTAGTTAATTTCTTTTGTGCTTTGGAGATTTTTCATGTGCTGCTGTATTTAGAGTCCGATTGACTTCTGCTTCTTACAGATTTCAAGTTAAAGTAGTTTAATTCAAGCTCTATTCAGCCTCTCCGTGGATATGACCTGTTCTCACCACCATGCTAGTTCATCTTTGTTGTTTTAATTTTGTGAGACAGTTTAGAGGAAGTGCGCATATTGATCTGTGCAATGAACTTTGAATAATGAGAGTGCACAGTCAACAATCCCGCACGACCAGTAACGACTAAATATAACACAATACAAAAGATAATAATATTGACAGCCACCATAATCTTTATTTCATTCCATCAACTAGTTTAAACACCTTACATAGTCAGAGCCAAACATAGGGCCCAATATTGTATCTCAAATACATAGGACATCAAAGAAATAACCTATCTATTACAGACTCTTCTATTCTAAACTCCTTGTTTGACTAACTATGTGGACGGATACAGTTGAGTAGGTCATCACTCGTCCCCGGCCCCTTCATTTTCCGGTTCCTCATATCATTACCTGAAAAGATTAAGGAAAACAGGTGTGAGCACACTAGCGCCCTGTACGATTTACATCTCATGGTGCGGGCATGCTTTACGTAATTATCATGTTAATAGTGGCAGTACTATCATGCAATACTCATGTCGATAACAATGGATACGGTTTCAAGCTATAACATGTACGAGGATGATTTAAAAACAATTCATGACATTTTTCATGTAGGACAGAATGATTATCAATGATGAGATAATAGTACAAACGCTTGACATATAGAAGAGATTCAATAGCATGTAGCATGTACAATAGATATCTCAAGTTGAATTCACTAGAATTCCAGTGGACAATGACAATTGAGTTCAATAACGATGACATGTACAATAGATTTGGCCATTTAACATATAACAGTTCACTCAATCAATCAATCATTTATTCAATAACAATTTGGAAATTACCCAGATCAATCTTGCATTCAATTAGGTGATTGTCGGACACCTCAATGGGTCAATACTGTAACGGCCCCGGCGCCGGGTCCCCGGCTCCCACCAAGGATCCGACAGTCGGCACCGCCGCCCACGGGTCCGGAGACCCGAAGGGCTAACGGATCGGTCTAACAAGATATGTGACAGAAAGTAAGTAACGGCAAACGTACTAATGATGTACCAACTAGTGCAAGAAGAAGTCTAACACAACGTGCAAGTCTAGTACAAGTCCAAAGTAGTAAAAGTACAAGTGCAGAACGGAAAAGGAATAACACGTCCCTTAGGGGCATACCCCGAGGGTGAAGTACAGAACCGGGGGAAACACTGCCACTAGAGACGCCAGCTACTGTGGGCCCGTCTCCTCGCTACGCCGCGGAGGGAACTGCTGTGAAGTCTCACCTGCAAAACAGGGAGTGAGCTTCACGAAGATGCCCAGTAGGGACTACCAATCTCTCACTGGTTCCACAAGCATAAATATATATACTTGTGCGATATTTAATAAAGCAGTAAAGTCTAATCTACTAAACATAGTAAAGTGCGGAAGCGTGAAAGAACTACACAGCCGTCGGTCTAGGCCACTCGGCGGACCGGAAAACCTGTGTAAACCAAGGCACCACAAGAACCCAGCTGTAAACACAGACAGCGAACTGCCTGGACAAGTACACTAGCTACAGTACACTACTCTAGTCAGCTGGTCTGGTGCGCCACGCGTCTTACCCTCGACCAACGGTCCGTGTCTGACACCTCCCGTTGGAGTGAGACGCAGAACCACTAGTAACCACAAACTGCCGTGTCTGGCCAGACTACGGTCCCACGCCTGACACCTCTTGGTGGTACCGGAACCACGTAGAGTGAGGCAGTGAGAACGGACTAGCTGAGCTGCGCCGTACGAGTCACACACTACCGGCATCCCAGTCTCAGCTAAGAGAGCTCCATAAACGACCTCGTCGCTGTCCCATCGTTTTCCCCTACTGCTACCAAAGTCAACCACTCGAGCAAACCCCGCCGTCCGGAGCAACACCCTCTGACACAGACGTGCAGGAACCAGGGGTCCCAGGTAACGGTAACAACCTGTCTCGCGGACAAGCCCTCAAGTGCCTAGCACCGGGCGAAGAGAGAGACAGCAGTAGCACTGTACTAGGAAACAACACAGGTGCCGAGAAAACCGAGTCGCAGCGGAAGCAAGATGCTGAGCAGGTTGCCGAGTCCCTTCTCTGACTGAGAAGGCGACAGGCTTGGTGCCGCCTTCAGGAAGGCGACACCTAGGCCGGCGTAACCCTACTGATCTGGTTGCGACATAGGCTATGTTGCAACCAGGTTAGTGCTCCAGAACAGACCCTGGAACCGGAACGGGGAAAAGCAGTCAGAAGGCGACGGCCCCCATGTCGCCACCAAGGTGGCGACATAGATGCTGTCGCCTTCAGGAGTTCCTGAAGGTGACGCATCGATGTGTCGCCACTGCGTGGCGACACCAAAGGTGTCGCCTACCAGGGTGCAACACACCGAGACTCCCTTCTTCAGGGCCTCAACCACACTACAATCACAACCGCGGGGAGGGAAACATGTAGGCTATTAAACATGGTTCTAAAGAGCTCAAACCACCCTCTAGAAACCCCAACAAGCATGCACAATAACCTACACTCACATGCATCTCACTCAACATGGAGAACCCTCAAACCCAAGCAACCATTGCATGCAAAGCACCACACAACCACATCCATAACCAAAGCATGAAAACAACCTAGCATGCAAGTTCTAGGCTTGGAAGGGTGGGGGGGGGGGTGAGGATCCTAGCAAGTGGATCTAGGGGGAAGGTTTGGGTTCCCTACCTCGAGATGAAGATCCAACCTCAAGGGCCCTTCGTAGTAGGCTAGCAACCTCCACCTCCGAGCTCCGGCGATCCACGAACCTCCTCCCACGAGCCGGGTAACTCCTCTCCCTTGAAGAACATCCATGCATGCCAAGAGAGAGAGGAAGAATAGTGAGAGGGGAAACAAGCAAGGGGGAACACTCAAGAGCAACGAAACACATCAACCTACCTTGCAAGATGGCCAAACAACCTCCTCCCAAGCCTCCACGGAGCTCCCAAGTTCAGTTCGCCGGAGGAGAAGGTTTTCTCCAAGCAAGGGACGAACTGAGGCTTGTGCTCATGGCTTGGGCACTTAACCCTTTGAAACTGAGAAGGCGACATGGGCCCCGTCCCGTCGCTTCGGTAAACTTGAAGGCGACATAGGACATGTCGCTTTCCCCTACTCAACGGTCAAGTCGTCCTGCGACATCGCCATGTGTCAGCATGCAGGCCTGACACCAGAAGGCGACATAGGACCTGTCGCCTCCTTACTGCCAGATGCTGACACCTGTCACCTCTCTTTAGGCAGCAAAATGACAAAGTGCATGCGGCTGGCAGCACAGACAGAAGGCGACATACCCTATGTCACCACCCTTGATGGAGGGCGACTGGTCAGGGTAGCATGGGATGTTACAATATAACCAACAAAAATATAATTTCGTCCTCCAAATTCAGGGCAAAACCAGGGGAACAAAAGTAAAACAGCGTACCTGTCACTCGAACAAGTAAGGAAACTTCTCCCGCATCTTGTCCTCATGCTCCCAAGTGGCCTCGCCACCAGCGTGGTGCTCCCAAACCACTGTGACGAGTGGAATACTCCTCTTGCGAAGCTGCTGCACTCTGCGGTCCACCACGCTGACTGGGTACTCCGGCACGGACAAGTCGGGGGCGACCTCAAGCTGCGAGTAGTCGAGCCACATGCGACGGATCTGGCATGTACTTCCTCAGCTGCGAAACGTGGAAGACGTCGTGAACACCTGCCAACTCAGACGGAAGGCTAACCGGTAATCGACCTCGCCCACACGCTCCAGGATGGAAAAAGGGCCAACAAACCTCGGGCTGAGCTTGCCCTTCTTTCCAAAACCTGAGAACGCCTTTGGTAGGTGAGATCCGAAGGAACACTCTGTCGCCAACCTCGAACTGAAGCGGTCTCCTGCGGTCGTCGGTGTAGCTCTTCTATCTGATCTGCACTGTTTGCAACCTCTGCCGGATCAGCCTCACTGAGTCTGCACACTGCTGAACTAGCTCCAGACCTAGCAACTGCCTCTCACCAACCTCGTGCCAGTGCAACGGTGTCCTGCACGGCCGACCATACAGAGCCTTGTAGGGCGCCATCCCGATGCTGGAGTGAAAGCTATTATTATAAGAAAACTCCACCATGGGATGGTGCGACTCCCATGTGCCGCCCCAGTCTAGGCAACACGCTCTCAACAAGTCCTCGAGGGTCTGTATAGTCCGCTCAGACTGCCCGTCTATCTGTGGGTGGTACACCGAACTCAGCCTCAGCTCAGTGCCAAGTGCCTGCTGAAAGTTGCGCTAGAAACGAGAGGTGAACCTCGGATCTCTATCTGAGACAATAGAGACGGGGGTTTCGTGCAAAGGCACCACTTTGTCCACAAAAAACCGAGCAAGTCTGTCAACTGACCAAGCTGCTCTGACTGGAAGAAAGCGAGCGGTCTTCCACCTATCAACGATGACCCAAACGCTGTCGTGCCCCTGAGAGTACGAGGTAAGCCAGTAACAATGTCCGTGGTGATATGCTCCCACTTCCACACTAGAATGGGAAGCGACTGCAACTCACCACCAGGACGCTGGTGCTCTGCCTTCACCTGTTGGCAGGTAAGGCAGCGCGAAACAAACTCAGCGATATCTCTCTTCATCCCGGCCACCAAAAGAGTACCCTCAAGTCATGGTACTTCTGGTAGAGCCTGGATGAATAGAGTATTGCGACCGGTGAGCCTCGGACAGTACCTCCTCCCTGGCGTCCTCTGGAACGTAGAGTCTGCCTTAGAAACGAACCTCGCTGTCCTCGTCCAGTGCTACCTCAGGCAACCGCAACACGTCTGCCAAGTCCTCATCTGCACTCTGAGCCTCAAGCACCTGCTGAAAAATCCACGGACGAACGGTCAGGACGGCTGCCACTACCCTCTCCCGGAGGCTCGATGGTACAAACACACTCTGAGCGGCGTCCTCCAGGAGTCTCCAGTGTCTAACCAACAAAGAACTCAGGTGAGCTCTCCTACTCAAAGCATCTTCCATGACATTAGCCTTCCCTGGGTGATAGGAAAGACTAAAGTCATAGTCCTTCAAGTATTAGAGCCACCTGTGCTGCCTGAGGTTGAGATCCCTCTGCGTGAAGACATACTGTAAGCTGCGGTGGTCGGTGAAGACCTCGAACACCTCACCGTACAAGTAGTGCCTCCACAACCTCAAGGCAAACACGACAACTGCAAGCTCCAGGTCGTGCATCGGGTAGTTCTGCTCATGCTTCTTCAGCTGACGAGAAGCATAGGCAACTACTCGACCGTGCTGCATCAACACAGCACCCAAACCATACCCGAAGCGTCTGTGTAGACAACAAAGCCGCCAGTGCTAGAAGGAACAACAAGGATCGGAGCTGAATCAGCCGACTCTTCAGCTCCTGGAAACTCTGCTCGCACTCTGTCGTCCACACAAACCGGGTCTCCCACCTGGTCAAACGGGTCAAAGGCTCTGCAACTCTGGCGAAGTCCTCGACGAACCTCCTGTAGTAGCCTGCCAGCCCCAGGAAACTGCGAACCTCGCAACTGAAGTGGGCTGGCCCCAAGAAACAACGGCCTCACCTTGGCGGGATCGACCGCCACACCTGCACCAGAAACAACGTGCCCAAGGAAGTGCACCTCCTTTAGCCAAAACTCACACTTGCTGAACTTGGCATAAAGTCGGTGACTCCTCAAAGTTTGCAAAACCAGCCTCAAGTGAACCTCGTGCTCCTCCGCCGTCGCTGAGTACACCAGGATGTCGTCGACGAACACCACCACGAACTGGTCCAGGTACTCGCTGAAAACACTATTCATCATCTCCATGAACGCTGCTGGGGCATTCGTGAGCCCAAAAGGCATCACGACAAACTCGAAGTGGCCGTAGCGGGTGCGAAAGGCTGATCTCGGAACGTCTGACTCCCGAATCCGCAACTGGTAGTAACCCGACCTCAAGTCGATCTTCGAGAACACTGAAGCTGTCTGCAACTGGTCAAACAAGTCATCGATCCTGGGCAAAGGATACTTATTCTTCACGGTAACCTAATTCAGCTGACGATAATCAATACACATTCTTAGGCTACCATCCTTCTTCCTCACAAACACACACAGGCGCTCCCCACGGCGAGCGGCTAGGACGAATGAAGCCCAACGCAAGCAACTCCTCTAGTTGGCGCTTCAACTCCCGCAGCTCCACCGTGCCATCCGGTACGGTGCCTGGACGCGTAGGCATCGTCCCCGGAAGCAACTCAATGGAAAAATCTCCTCCCGCTCAGGCGGCAACCCAGGTAGATCCTCCAAACACGTCAGCAAACTCAGAAACAAGCGGCGCGTCAGAAACAGCCAACTCACCCGAATCTGAGGCACAAACGGAAGCCAGGAAAGCAACACACCGTCTCGGATAAGACACCGAGCTCTACAGATAGAAACAAAGGGCCATCGGATAGACCGGGTACCTCGAAAGCAAAGCACAGGTGCTCCAGGTAACTCGAACCGCACGGTCTTCCGCTGACAATCTACCAAAGCAGAGTGTGCCTCTAACCAGTCCATGCCCAAAATGGCATCGAAGTCGTGGAGCTATAAGGCAAACAGTCTGGCTGGTAGCTGGTGGCCTGCACCTCGACGGTGACACCCTCCAAGTAACCAAGGGTACGAATGAAGTCACCCGTCGGAAGCTCAACAGCTAGGTGGCAGGTCCGCTCCGGAGCAAACTGGGTCAAAGCAGCAAAGAACTCCTTGAAGCAAAATAGTGTGTAGCAACCGGATCAATCAAAACTCTAGCAGCTCTACCAAGGATGGTAATCGTACGACGACCAGATTAGAGGCCTTCGCTTCCTCTCTGGTGATGTTCATCACCTGACCGCGTCCACGACCTCGCTAAGCTGCTACTGCTCGGACGCTGCTGCTGCTGCTGACCCTGGTACTGCTGCTGGCGCTGAGGTGGCTGGGGTGAACGGTACTGCGCCTGGGGTGCCTGCTGGTGCTGCTCCTACTGCTGCCTCAACGGACACTCTCGCTCTGCCTGAAGTGCCCCTCCTGCCGCATTGGTAACAACCCGTACCCTGCTGGCTCTGCTCTGCTCCCTGCTGGACGGACTGCTCTGCTGGAACTGCAAGGTCTGACGCCTCTGCTGCTGCGAGTGACGCCTGCCTCCACAGTGAACAACTTCTTCAACTTTGAGGTCAGGCAAGCACCGCCTGTTCCCGAAGAGGAAGAAGAAGAGACACACTCCCCGATTCCTGCGGGGCGCTGGTACGGAGAAGATCTCCCTGAACCTCTACTCTGCTGTGGCTGAAACCGACACTCCCGCTCCAGGGCATAGCTCTCGCCACTGCTACTACAAGGTGTCGCAGAGGTGACCAGCCATGGCCCACCTCAAGTCGGGAGTAGCCCGCTAATGAACCGCTCGGTACGAGCCTGCTCACTAGCAGCCACGTGGGGAACGTGCGAAGTAGCTGCAGAAACCTCTGATGGTACTGTCTCACAGTTAAGTCTCCCTAGACTAACTCGTGGAACAAGTCCCTCCTCTCCCGGCAGACATAGTCGGGAAGGTACTCGCCGAGGAAGGCTCGAGAAACTGCTGCCAGATAGATTGCTCCAACCTCCTGCCCTGAAACATGGTCAGCCTCACTGCTCGCCACCACTCATGGGCTGACCCCTTCAGCTGATATACTGCCAAACGAAACCAGATCCAACTGCACAGTCCATGGTCTCGAAGGTGCGCTCAGCTCAGGGACCCAACTCTCTGCTCTATCCGGATCGCGGTCACCTGCAAACGTAGGAGGTCGAAGATGAAGGAACCTCTCCAGAAGCACAGTGTGGTCCTCAGGTGCTGCTGTTGCTGCTGGAGTCCGCTGTCGAACTACGGGTGGTACCTCTGGCTGAACCGGTGGTGGCTGCGGGGTCGGTGGTGGCTGCTCTTTGCTGCCATCTCTGCAAACTGCGGACCTCCTACTGGCATCGCTGGTACGGCTGGTACTGCTGCTATGGCGGGTACTGCCACGGACCCTGAAACATCGCTCTCCACCACTGCTCCATGACGGCCGGGGGGTGCAAGTGGATACCGCTACTGCTCCTACTGCTGCTGCGGTCCTCCTTGGGGCAACGGGACATCAGGCTGCTCGAACTGTTAGGGCTGAGCACTGAAGGGCACCTGCTCGGTAGCAACCGAACTGTTCGACTCAGTCTCTTGACGCTCGACCAAGTTATGAGCCTGCCTGCGAGTGCGTGGAGGCATGATCTGCAAAACAGCCAGATTTGGTTATTGACACTTAAGACTCCGACGGCTAGCAGTGTTCATTTATACTTCCTAAGGGACTTTAAGTCATTACTCATTTCCACACAAGTCTTGATAGACCCCTTGCTCTGATACTACTGTAACGGCCCCGGCCCCGGGTCCCCGGCTCCCACCAAGGATCCGACCGTCGGTACACCGCCGCCCACGGGTCCGGAGACCCGGAAGGGCTAACGATCGGTCTAACGAGATATGTGACGAAAGTAAGTAACGACAAACATACTAAAGATGTACCAACTAGTGCAAGAAGAAGTCTAACACACGTGCAAGTCTAGTACAAGTCCCAAAGTAGTAAAAGTACAAGTGCAGAACGGAAAAGGAATAACACGTCCCTTATGGGCATACCCCGAGGGTGAAGTACAGAACTGGGGGACACACTGCCACTAGAGACGCCAGCTACTGCGGGGCCCGTCTCCTCGCTACGCCGTGAGGGAACTGCTGTGAAGTCTCACCTGCAAAACAGGGAGTGAGCTTCACGAAGAAGCCCAGTAGGGACTACCAATCTCCCACTGGTTCCACAAGCATAAATATATACTTGTGTGATATTAAATAAAGCAGTAAAGTCTAATCTACTAAACAGAGTAAAGTGCGGAAGCGTGAAAGAACTACAAAGTCGTCGGTCTAGGCCACTCGGCGGGACCGGAAAACCCGTGTAAACCAGGCACCACAAGAACCCAGCTGTAAACACAGATAGCGAACTGCCTGGACTAGCACTAGCTACAGTACACTACTCTAGTCAGTGGTCAGGTACCACGCGTCTTACCCTCGACCAACGGTCCGTGTCTGACACCTCCCATCGGAGTGAGATGCGGAACCACTAGTAACCACAAACTGCCGTAGTCTGGCCGGACTACGGTCCCACGCCTGACACCTCTAGGTACCGGACCACGTAGAGTGAGGGCAGTGAGACCGGACTAGCTGAGCTGCGCCGTACGAGTCACACACTACCGGCGTCCCAGTCTCAGCTAAGAGAGCTCCACAAACGACCTCGTCGTTGTCCCACCATTTTCCCCTACTGCTACCAAAGTAACAAACTCGAGCAAACCCTGCCGTCAGGAGCAACACCCTCTGACACAGACGCGTAGGAACCGGGGGTCCCAGGTAACGGTAACAACCTGTCTCGCGGACAAGCCCTCAAGTGCCTAGCACCGGGCGAAGAGAGAGACTAGCAGTAGCACTGTACTAGGAAACAGCACAGGTGCCGAGAAAACTGAGTCGCAGAGGAAGTAAGACGCTGAGCAGGTTGCCGAGTCCCTTCTCTGACTGAGAAGGCGATAGGCTGGTGCCGCCTTCAGGAAGGCGACACCTAGGCCGACGCAACCCTACTGATCTGGTTGCGACATAGGCTATGTCGCAACCAGGTCAGTGCTCCAGAACAGACCCTAGAACTGGAATGGGGAAAAGCAGGCTGAAGGCGACGGCCCCCATGTCGCCACCAAGGTGGCGACATAGATGCTGTCGCCTTAGGAGTTCCTGAAGGCGACGCATCGATGTGTCGCCACCTGGGTGGCGACACCAAAGGTTTCGCCTTACTACCGAGACTCCCTTCTTTAGGCCTCAACCACACTATAATCACAACCGCGGGGAGGGAAACATGTAGGCTATAAACATGGTTCTAAAGAGCTCAAACCACCCTCTAGAACCCCAACAAGCATGCACAATAACCTACACTCACATGCATCTCACTCAACATGGAGAACCCTCAAACCCAAGCAACCATTGCAGGCAAAGCAACCACACAACCACATCTAACCAAAGCATGAAAACAACCTAGCATGCAAGTTGTAGGCTTGGAAGGGTGGGGGGGGGGGGGGGGTGAGGATCCTAGCAAGTGGATCTAGGGGGAAGGTTTGGGTTCCCTACCTCGAGATGAAGATCCAACCTCAAGGGCCCTTCTCGTAGGCTAGCAACCCTCCACCTCCGAGCTCCGGCGATCCACGAACCTCCTCCCAAGAGCCGGGTAACTCCTCTCCCTTGAAGAACATCCATGCATGCCAAGAGAGAGAGGAAGAACAGTGAGAGGGGAAACCAGCAAGGGGGACACTCAAGAGCAACGAAACACATCAACCTACCTTGCAAGATGGCCAACAACCTCCTCCCAAGCCTCCCGGAGCTCCCAAGCTTCAGTTCGCCGGAGGAGAAGGTTTTCTCCAAGCAAGGGACGAACTGAGGCTTGTGCTCACGGCTTGGGCACTTAACCCTTTGAACGAGAAGGTGACATGGGCCCGTCGCCTTCGGTAAAACTGAAGGCGACATAGGACATGTCGCTTTCCCTACTCAACGGTCAAGTCGCCTGCGACATCGCACGTGTCAGCCATGCAGGCCTGACACCGAAGGCGACATAGGACCTGTCGCCTCCTTACTGCCAGATGCTGACACCTGTCACCTCTCTTCAGGCAGCAAATGACAAAGTGCATGTGTGCTGGCAGCATAGGCAGAAGGCGACATAGGGCCTGTCGCCTCCCAACTGGAAAGCGACAAGCCTCATGTCTCTTCAGAAGGCGACATAGCCTTTGTCACCACCCTTGATGGAGGGCGACTGGTCATGGTAACTTGGGATGTTACATATACCCTCACAATGTATAAGTATTTTGGGTGCTCCCCCAGGACCAGACAGGGCCCTATTTGCGCAGGCATAGTTGTGAACTGAAGTTCCAATAGTTTCTGGTAGTTCCATTCATTCATGTATAGCCAACATGATTTCTAAGTAATGGACAATGATGAACTAAGATCATGTCAATTATGATAGGGAACAATGCAAGGGGACAGATCCAGATTAATTTCGACAGCATAACGGCTTATTCTCATTAGTTCGTCTTTACATTTAAAGGCTTGTTTTCAATGTTTCAAATCACTCTCATGAGAAGAAGATAAGAAGAGAAGTGCATTCTATCTTTCGGGTACTTCATTGGTACAACCAACTCGGTCTTCATGAGGGAATCCATGAAGTACGGAGAATTACAGAGGTCTTAGAGAAAACGTCGCTAGTTTATCGACATGGAATGACCGACAGAGAGCTTCCAATTCCCCAAAAAGGGTTGCCTATATGTGCAATGTGACGTGTAAGCTTGTCTCAATCCACAATCCACCAGTTAAAATAAGATGGAAAACAATTAACAGACATGCATGACATGTATGCAATTCAATCTATCTCATGGTTGTAGTACTTTTAACATATATCACTTTCCAATTATGGACATGTCAGATCATGAACATAACATACATCAATCACATGATCACATGGTAGATGACATTAATTCAATCATTACACTTAGAATAGATGTTCAACTTCATAAATAGTCATTAAAATAGTCTTATACTAAACTAATCAACTCATTAAACAGTTCTGGTCGGCCCTGAAATCACGTCGGAACCAGTCGACGCTCTTCAAGAAGTCGTCCACAGTCGAATATCGGTTCTGTAACAAGTAACTAAATCGCATGTACCTAGTCGCCTTTTTCAAAAGGAATCAATTTCCAGATCGATTATGCAGTGAGAATCGCGACGATCCTGTCTATCGCATTCATAACGCGACAGTCCGACAAGTCCCAACGCTCTTCGAATCACGACGGTGACCTCCGACGTGTTCCTCCTGCTACTCTCTGAATCACGATGGGTCGACCCGTCGCGTTCAAGAGATAATTTTAAATCCGAATATAAAAATAACAGAAATCTTTGGGTGGGAAACAAATAAAATCACGATGACATATGCTGTCTTATTCATGACAGGCCCTGAAAACCATGCAATCCATAGTTTCATGCACTGTGGTTGACCGATCAGACATCAAACCACGACGTAACCATCTGTCACCTTTTAATGAAACAAGTTGCTCAAAGTTCTAGAGGAATTCTAGAATAGTGGAGTGTCGGTAATGGTGTTCCAAAATCACGAGAGAAATAAAGGCAAGTACATTATAAAAATATGGTAAATTATAAATATTAATAAAGTACCAGATGTGTTATGGGATGTTTTAATGCCATGTCAAGTCATATTGGATGGTTGCAAGTATGTGCATGTGATAGAGAAAATCATAGATATGAAACGTCAAGTGTATGACTTTTAAATAAATATTACATTTCATCTTCAATTATCATGTTTACTACATTTAAGATATTAACAGAATGCATAGTCACTATAGCAAGACAAGAACCATAGAAATTAGGGTTATGTACAAAATTCAAGAAGGCAACGTACCACGATAAGGATCACGACAGGGTACCTCAAGAACGCGACAGATCCATCTGGGACAGGCAGACAGAACGCGACACAAAGAACTGTCGTGTTCAAAATGCAATGAGTTCCTTATCGCAACCCCCTTGAGAATGAAACCTATCAGGCTGTCGTGTTCTCACGGTTTCTGCCTGAGCCCGAGAGGGAAAAAGCCTTACCTTGGATTGCGGTCCATGCTTTCCAAGGGTTGACACAAGGGTGTTTTAAAATTGAAAACTTGACGTACACTTGATTAAAAATTATGAATCAAAATTTAAACAAAACTAGACTTGGAAGAGTATAAAAAGTAAAGAGTAATTAGAATCTTATCATGGTATTAACAGGCAGATCTCGTTCTTGTCTTTCACGATGAACATAGAACATGACACAGTGATGAAAAGATAATTAATTCGGAAAGGATACATGATAGAAATAGCGGAAAAGGGTGTCATTAGTTTTTTGACATTAAGTAGCATGTATAGTAAAATTTCATGGCACGAGATCAAGCGTAGATAGAGAATTAAGATAAACATGATGGGTCGGATACATGTTCTTAACAGAACTTCAAACAAGAAATTGACTTGATAGGGTCGATAAAAATTAGGGAAATGTGAGGACTTTTGTTCCTAGTATAAAAAACAAACTATAGATGAGATTAATTTAATTTAGCTTGTGAGTTTTCCTATCATTGAACAATGCAAACTCCTAGTGTTAAAAACTCGAAAGAACAGACTTGTAGATCTTCTAGCAGCCTTCTTTCCACGAATTCCTCCTCATATGGCCTCTTCTCAACGTCCAAGAAGTCCCAGTAGAGCAATAGGGTCGGCCATGAAGGGTTTGGGGGTGTATTTATGCGTCTATCGTTGTTATTTCCCAACACAACTCTAACTTCCCTTAAACTCCGAATTTCTATCTAGCCTTTCCTAGTATTAATCCTCATATGTGGGTTAGGATGGGACTCCAATTTCGTCGCTAACATGTTGGGGTAGGGTTAGGAGTCCTATTTATGTATATATAAGTCATATTAGTGATTAACTTGACCCTTTTTAATTAGAGAATAATAGAGTTATAAAATTTTATAATATTTCCTTTTATTCTATCTTTTAAAACTCCTATTTTGCCCAATAACTATCTCATGGTCCATAAGTAAAACGATAACTTTTTTTGCTTATTGGTTTTTAATTTATGGATATTGCACCTATTTTAATTTGTGAATTAATGAAATTATAATTTGAAATATTTCTTTTATTATACATCAATGACACTTTTATGAACTATCCATTAAAGCCCATCACTTAATGGATTTTAACTTATGGGAATTTCCCCTTTTGGAATTAATGGGTATTGTCAATTCTAATTATTCCATTACTTTTAACTTCTATTTTGGAGCCAATATATTGATTTTATTATTATGTTCATATTTTTTTTTTTATTTTTTTTTTTAATTTTCTGGGGTATTGCATGAAATGTCCTAGTCTTCTATGCTGAAGATCAGAATTCACTTCCTTCTTGGTTGCAAGACACAAGTCGACTTCCTTCAATTTTGCCAATTGAATGGTATATAGATTCTTTACATGAGGCTCAAATTCACCTTCTTACCCTTAAGAATTTTACACTTATCATTCTGAAATTGTATCAAGTGACTTTGTCACATAACTGACTATACTTATAAGTTATGCTGCTTGCCAGCCCTTATAGACATAACATATCTTCCATCAGATTCTTAAACTTTGTTCCTACTATTCCACATCCAATGACTTTTTCTTTTCCATTATTTCCATACATTACTTTGCCATCTTCAATTCTAAAACTTGTAAATAATTTTCTATCTCCTATTATATGTCCTGAGCATCCACTATTTAAATACCATTTGGATGTTTTATGGCAGTCCTACACACAAAATCAAGTTGTAACTTTTGATACCCAAATTCTATTGGGTCCTTGATGGTTAGTCTTTGGAATCCAATACAAGTGTCTAGTAGTGCATGTGCTTACTGTGTCCCCCAGTTGGTTACAGTGAGTGCAACACAAGTTATATGTGTTGCCCAGCTAGCAAGCCCAGAAGGGGGGTGAATGGATTGCTAAAAATCTTCTTAGAATAACCTATTAATAAAACACTTAAAAGAAACACTAAGATCGATAGTTTAGTGTTAGTAAGAGTGAAGACAACAAGCACACAACAACATGAGATTTTTTATCCTGGTTTGGCCCTCCTATCCCAAGGAGTCCTATGTCTAGTCCCCAAGCAACAACTTGGGATTTCACTAACCAAGGGTACTGTCCCCCTTAAGGACCTTACACATCCAGCCGCAGCTGGCCTTCTTCTATCCCCGAAGAGGAACAAAACACCACCTGATGCACAGGTCTTCCTTCCTCACTGAAGGGAATAACCACCACATATTTCCAACAAGTCTTCTCTTCACCACGAAGAGGAATACACACAAAGAATGTGTAGAAATCTAAGGGCCCCTAGACCAAGTTACAATAGATTGCTTAATCTGAGGCAATGTCCGAGAGACAAAAAAATATTCAATAAGGAAAATGTCTTAGAACAACAAAAGCTCTCTCCAAAGATTAATCAAATGGAAGATAGAGAGCTGAGAGCTAAAGGTTGGCAGAATGAAGCTTAGAAGCTCTCTCTTTGCTGATGATTCTTGTTCTTGAAAATGTGTATTCGTGTCATCTTCTCCATGGAGTCATCTGTCTTCTATATATCTTCTCTTGAAAAATTATCTGCTGAGGTGTTCATTGAGTGTCTGTTGTCTCTAAATTTGAAGCACGTTAGACTAGACTGCATGGTCTGAGGTGTGGAACAGGCAAGCGTGCAGACATTTAATGCTATGGACGACTCATACGCAAGGAGAAGATTTATCCAGATATCTTTCTCTTCAGGTTGTCCAACATTGTGAGATCAGGTACTAGCAAAGACCTGCACATAATAAATACCAAGGCACAGACAGCTAGAC
This sequence comes from Colocasia esculenta, assembly GCA_014218235.1. Classification (NCBI taxonomy): domain Eukaryota; kingdom Viridiplantae; phylum Streptophyta; class Magnoliopsida; order Alismatales; family Araceae; genus Colocasia; species Colocasia esculenta. The sequence continues at coordinate 67,758 of JACBKR010000284.1, forward strand.
TGTCTCTATGCTGTCAGTCACATAGAAAACAAGCTATAAGGATATAGATCAAAATAGAAATCCCATTCTGTCACCTGAAGGTGTTTGTATATAAACAACACAGGTATAGAAGGCACACAAATATGTGGCATGCAGAGAAGTGATCAGTCGCAATAAATGTTACGTGTTGCAAGATATAAGATATACGTGGGAAGACATGAACTCCACAGTGTTTTGAAAATATATTTGAATATAAGGAATGGACATTTTCAATTTATCTGGAAAGATAGTAACAATGAAACGTATGATAATTCATTCAAACATAATCGTTGCGAAGAGAGTTGATGCTATCATGAAATCGATGATATATGCATAAATGAAATTCATGGAAAAATGAAATCGATGTGATTCATGAATATAAGGTGAAATCGTTGTTATGATAATGAAATCGTTGTTTTGATGAAATCATTCTTCTACTTGTGAAATCGTTGTGTGAGCAAATCGTTCTTCAAGTAGAGCAAATTGTTTAGCAAAGCAATCGTTTGTTTAAGTGAAAGCAAATCGTTTGTACAAGCAAATTGTGTGTACAAGTGAAAGAAAATCGTTGTACAGAAAATCTTTGTACAAGTGAAAGCAAATCGTTGTACAAGCAAATCATTGTACAAGCAAATCGTTATAGCGATCAAATCGTTGTTTCACTTATTGAATCGTTACTTGAGTGACTTATGAAATCGATGTGAGACCGAAATCATTGTTTTCCTTAACGAATCTTACAGTGATCAAATCGTTGTTTACCTTATGAAATCGATGTGAGACCGAAATCGTTGTTTCACTTATGAAATCGATGTGAAACTGAAATCATTGTTTCTCTTAAGAATTGATGATAGAATCGTTGTTCACTTATGAATCGATGTGAGACTGAAAATCGTTGTTTCTCTTAAGAATTTGATGACCGAATCGTTGTTTCACTTATGAATTGATGTGAGACCGAAATCGTTGTTTCTCTTAAGAAACCGATGACCGAATCGTTGTTTCACTTATGAAATCGATGTGTACTTAGAAGAAATATATGCTCTGAACTTTAAAATAGCAGTGTGTGAGAATAACTTATAGATTTTGCTTAGATTATTTCTTGTGGATGAACTTCAAAAAGATTGTTATAAATATTTTGTTAAGGTTTTTTAATCACCAAAATTATATAGTAAATAAATTATATATGGGGATGGACCTGATCATCAATCTCCCCCTTTTTGGTGATGACAAATATAACATAAAATGTAAAGTACTGAAATGAATTTTAAATAAAATTTCTATCTAAATTTTGATGAATTTGATAAATTAAAGGAATGTATTTTAGAATATTTTATTTCTCACCCCCTTTTGTCATTAAGCAAAAAGAGAATAAGAATTCAAGAAAAGAGAGAAGAAAGATAAATGGAGCCAATCAATCACTATATTGATCACTCAGGGGGTACAGAAATATAGAAGGGCAGGTGACAAGAGAGAGGCATGGCGGGTAATGATGGGCCAAGCCTGAGTTCCTGCTCATCAAAATGATTTGAAACACCACAGGCAATAGTGTAGGAAGCCCCATAATAGGAACCATTCTCTGGATGTGAAGTTGCCTTTGAGCTTCTAAGAAATTTGCATATTCATCATTACCAAGAGGCATCTTGAATGAACTGAAGGTGCCAAACGGCATGCTAAAGGAACTGGTCGAGAGAAATTGGGTAGAAGATTTGATGCTCCTTCAATTCCTTTTTCAAACCAACAAACACCATATACCTTTCAAGCAAATAGCAAACAGTCTTGAACAAGATTGATGGAGTTTAGATCCAAAAATTCTTCAACTGAAAGATGTGTTTTCCCAGAGTTCAACAATGAGAGCTGTTCAGATTTTCTAGCTACTGAGTAGATTGGTTGTAGTGCTTCTCCCAATCAGATGGACAGAGCCTCTCACACTCAGACAAGAGGAGAGCAAGCACATCAGATTTATATATCCCCTATGGATTCTCTGAATAGGAATCTGTGGATGGCAAGAGGAGCATCTGCCAAACTGTGATTCTGGCCATAACTCTAGCAAACCTTTCAAAGATAATGGTGCCCATAGCAGAGTCCATGGTGAGGGAATGAAGCTTGGGAAGGAAGACAATGTTGGGCATCTTAAGAGTAGCAAAATCTACCTGAAGGGAGTATTGATGGGGTTTCAGTTCTCAACTTTGCAATTGCTCCCTGAACTGACCAATCTGAACATTCTGGCAATTTGTTTACAAAACAGTAATTTTGAACATCTGAAGTGGATCAACTTGACTTCTCTTTGAATGAAGGATCCCCAAGACTTTCTATGGTGGATGACAAACCATTCTGACAGAGTGAGAGGATGGTCTAAAGGTGGAAACCTTGCATATCTTGCAAGAACAAACTACCTGTAGAGAGACTGATGGCCCTTAGCCCACTGGTCTTCAGTCTTAGACCAGTAGTGGAAAATATTTTGTTCTGATCGAATTTTGATATGTGGGATAGAAGAAGAACAATATTGAGGTGTTCAGTAAGGTCAAGATGAGGAAGGCTATATAGAACAACAAATACAACCTTTTCTAGATATTCACAATAGAAAGTTCTTCTCCTGTTTTCAACAGAGAGAGAGAGAACCAAAGAGGAGGAAAATGGTTCGAAGAGAGAGCAAGTTTCTTGGAAACTTTTCTTTTTTTAGGAGTAGGACTGGAGGAATCAGTCCTGTGAACATGGGAGACACAGATAGACTGAGCGAAGAATTGCTTCTTCAAACTCATCTTTTATATCCTCAATGGTGTCCTTGAATATAAGCACCCTCCGGAATGATAGTAATGAAAGATGGGAGTGGTGTAGAAGAGAAGAGAGGTAGTAGGAGGAGGTAGTGTAGATGGTGTTGAATATGATGGACCAGACGATGAGGGTCCAGCTGAGGAGGATGAAGCTGGATGGGCTTCAAAAATAGGAGGAGGAGAATAGAGGTGGAAGATGCAGGGGAGGAAGATGAGGTGGTAGGAAATGGTGTAGGTGAGAGATATTTTTTGAAGGGGCTGTTTGAAGATGGCAAGAGCTGGAGGTGCAGTGGATGAGGAAGGTGGAGAAGGAGGAGCTGGAGACTGAAGAGGTGAAGGGACATGAGGCTCTGGGGGCACAATGGGAGACTCTACAGGAGCTTCAACTCTTGCTTGCTCTGCTGCTGATTCCACTAGCCCTGATGGCCTAGACTCTTCCACTATTGGCCCTGCTGGCCCTGATTCTTCCATAACTGGCGCTGGAGGCCCTGACTCCTCAACTGCATTTGGCCCTGATGGCCTAGCTGCATCTTCAGAAGGCCCTGGTGGCCAGATTTCTGCATCACTTCTTGGCCCTGATGGCCCCTTGATGGCCCTAAACTGCCCTCTGGCATAGGTGGAGGAGGGGTAGAAATGGGCAACAGTGCCCTCACAAATACAGAAAGATCTTCTAATAATTTCTGCAGGCTGCCCAACTCATTTCTCATTCCTTGGTGCTCAGCTTTCATTGCTCCAATCTCCTTAGCTCCTATGCTTTGGCTCATAAAAATAGATGGGACTTCAGATTGCAGTGAGCATAATATCTCCCCATGAGCATTTAACCTATCAATCAGAGGCTCATGCTTACCCTTAGCTTCTTTTTCTTGGATCTATAGTTAGCTTCTTTTTCTTGATCTATAGTGTGCCTTTCTAGTGAGTAAAGAATTTTTGGAGGCCATACTCTTGCCTTTGATTGTTTCCCTTTTAACAGGCTCAACCATTACATCATCATCGGATTCAGAGGTGCTTGTAGTGATGCCTTCTCGATATTGATCAATAGGGACATCCATTATGGGTTCCCCTTGAGCATCTGCTTCCTTTTCAGCCACATGCTCCCCCTGAGCTGGAGCATCCTCCATCTGAACATCCTCTATGTAGCTGGTGCCACATCTTCAGAAACCACAGTTTCCTATTCACTTCCACACCCCACTTTAGCAAGAATGATTTGAGGAATTTCTACTTGAATTTCTTCCTGCTCCCCCTGAATATTTGCCACAAATTCCAACACATCTCCAATTACAGAGGCAATAATTGTTGAGGGTCTCTACTCCAGATGGCTGCCCAACGCGCTCAATATACTCAGGAGCAATATCTTCAATTCTACCTTCACTGGTTACTGGCTCTTCTATTCTTACTACTGCTTCTTCCTCTTCTTGGACTATTGGATTTCTACTCTGACTGCTTCTTCCTGGACTGCTTGAACTTCCGGAGCTTCTGTAATAATGGCCTCTCCTTCTACCATGGAGGTCTTGGTCGACACATTCTCTACTAAAGAAAATCCACTCTTCATTAAATTTTTGGACTGAATAGGCTGGCCCATCTTCTTTGTCACTTCTCTATTCAAATCAATATTGTAGTGCCTGAAAATTCTTGTTAACATGAGCATAAGGTAGGGACACATTTAACTTGATCTTCCTGTCCATATCATCTCTGCTGCTGTGAATCTCATCCTTTCTATAATTACTTGGGCCATATTTATATCTTGATTTTGAATTGCCCAAACATCATATCCAATCGCCCTTAGGGCAAGTTGAAAAAGAGGCACCCTGGGCACTAGAATCTGGCATACTATGAAGTGGATGATTCTATTGAATGCATTCACCTGATTGATGTCTATCTTTCCATCCTTCAATTTGTATTATGTCCCGATAATGCCTAACCCTTGGCCTGAATATCCACACTGTCTACCCCACTGCGAACGATGGTAGACACTCCTAATAAACTCTCCAGAAGATCATAAGTAATGTGAATAGGAGTACCTTTGACTGAGGAGGATAGGGACCCATCTTCTTTCACCTTCAGGCATGTGTCGAATGCCTTGACTAGATCCGGATAACATTTCTAAAACTGTGACCACCCTTGACCATTTTATCCTCTCGATGGCTTCCACGATACTGTGCATCGCGATGTCTACTGCCTTGTTGCGGCATAGCTTGGTCTTTACTGCTGTGAACCTTTCCTGCTGCTCCGCTGTGAGGAAGACGATGTTGTAACTACCAACCGTGCCAGAGCTCCCAGAAGCGGCCATGGATTTTGATGAGAAAGGTTGCTGGAGGATCGTGGGGAGGAATGGAATAGAAGCCCTCAAGAAATCTTGGCGGGAACAGAAGGATTCTTCGAAATCACACATAGAGAGAGGTCTGGAATCGATAGGATTTATCGCTCCATGCAAGTCGAAAGAGAAGAGAGAGAGAGATGAAATCGATAAGGCATGGATTTCGGACTATAACGGTAGGACATAAAGGTGCTTTTTGAAACGTCAGAGTTTAAATGCGGATAATGACAAACGATGAGAAGATAATGGAAAAAATAAAGAATTCATCCCGAAAGTCATAGCATTTAGGACGCAAGCAATAAAGAATTTTCATGATTTTAGGGGGAGAGAAAACATTATTCTAAAATTTTATTATTTCGTTATGTACAAACACATCTATTACAAATTACACATGCCTAACTCCCTTCTAAGAGACGTAAATCTCTCTTCAGGTAAGGCTTTTGTAAAAATGTCTACTAACTGATTTAAAGTATCTATAAAAGAAATACTTATATTACCATTAGCCACATGATCTCTAATAAAATAATATCTAACTCTATGTGTTGAACTGGATTTTTGGTGAGATTTATTGCACTTGTGTTGTCACACAGCAATGGGATGGTCTTAATGTGCAATCCATAGTCTTCAAGCTGTTGTTTTATCTATAAGAGTTGAGTGCAACAGCTCCCAATAGCTATGTACTCAGCTTCAGCTATTAACAATGCTACTGAATTTTACTTCTTTGAAGACCATGAGATCAAGCATCCTGCAAGAAATTGACAACCACCACTGGTGCTCTTTCTATCTACTTTGCATCCAGCATAGTCAGCATCAGAATTTCCAACTAAGCTAATTTCACATGATTTTAAATACCATAAACCTAGATCATGAGTTTTAGCTAAATATCTAATAATCTTTGACAGAATTAAGTGGGATTCTTTGGGATCAGCCTAATACCTTGCACACATGCATACACTAAATAAAATATCAGGTCTACTAGCTGTTATGTAAAGTATTGTTCCTATCATAACTCTATAAAGTTTTTGATCAACCTTTTACCTTCTTTATCACTGTCTAACTTGGTGGATGTGCTCATTGGAGTGGACAGTGGTTTTGCATTGACAACCCAAATTTTGTCATATTCTTTGGTATATTTTGCTTGACAAATATGTGTACCTTCTTTGCCTTGCTTGATTTGTAGTCCAAGAAAGTAGTTGAGCTCCCCATCATGCTCATCTCGAATTATCCCTGCATGAGCTTTTCAAAGTACTTGCACCAAGATTCAACAGTAGATCCAAATATTATATCATCTACATAATTTGCACAAGTAATTACTTTTGACTTTTGATTTAATAAATAATGTACTATCTACCTATCCTCTGATAAAACCATGGTTTAATAAAAATGCTCTAGTCTTTCATACCATGCTCTTGGTGCTTGCTTTAAACAATATATACTTTATGCAATTTAAAAACATAATTTTGGAAAATCTACTCATCAAAACCAGGAGGTTGTTCCACATAGACTTCCTCCTTATATATCCATTTAAAATATATATTTTATATCCATTTGAAATAGTTTTAAATCCAATGCAGATGCATAAGCAAGTAAAATTCGAATAGCCTCTAGTCTAGCCACTAGAGCATAGATTCATCAAAATCTATGCCTTCCTCTGGGAATAGCCTTGAGCTACCAGTCTAGCCTTGTTGTAGTGATAACACCAGCTTCATCCAATTTGTTCCTGAACACCCATTTGGTGCCAATCACAGATGATCTGACGGTCTCGAAACAAGGGACCAAACTTGGTTTCTCTGAACTGATTAAGTTCATCTTGCATGGCTAGAATCAAAGATTCATCAGACAGTGCATCATTGACTGTCTTTGGCTCAGTTTGAGATACAAATGCTAAATAATCACAAGGGATAACATTACCTCTAGTTCTACCCCAACCGATGGATCTCCATGATGTTGTCCTTTGGGTGATCCTTCCTGTATCTCCATTCCTTTGAAGATCATCATGTGTAATTTTCTTTTGTTGTTCTTTAGTTCTTTCATGGTGGATCTTCGTTATCTTTGATTGATATATCTTTCAGCTTCTTGGATAAATTTTCTGCATTTTCATCATTACTATCTACTTCCTTTCTTAGGAAGGTTAGATTCATCAAAAATAACATGAACAGTTTGTTCAATTAATAAACTATGTTATTAAACACTCGATAGCCTTTAGGTTTAGAAGCATACCCTATAAAGATTCCTTCATCAGATTTGGAATCCAACCTCCTATATCTCTCTTACCATTATTGTGGATAAAGCATGGACATCCAAACGTTCTGAAGTGGATGATCTGGGCTTCTTTGCTTGTACAGTTCATATGCAGTTTTCTTCAGAATTGGCCTGATCATCACTCTAATTATGATATAGCACGCTATGTAATTGCTTCTACCTAGAAATATCTTGGAATATTATATTCTGATAGCATTGTTCTGGCCATATCCAATAAGGTTCTATTCTTCCTCTCAGCCTACTCCATTCTGTTGAGGTGTCCTTGGTGCTAAGAAGTTGTGCTTAATACCTTGATCATCACAAAATTCTACAAATTTTTCATTTTGGAATTCTCCTCCATGATCTGAGCGAATACTTATTATGCTGAACTTCTTATCATTTTGAACTAACTTACTGAACTTCATAAAACTCTCGAAGGTATCATCTTTATACTCTAAGAAAGACACCCATGTAAATCTTGAGTAATCATCTACTATTACAAATCCAAAATTCTTTTCTCCAAGACATGTAGTTCTCATTGGTCCAAACAGATTCATATGAAGTAATTCCAATGGTTTGGAGGTAGTTACCACTATCATTGATTTGAAAGAGGATTTCACATGCTTCCCTATTGCACATGGTTCACAAACACCTTCTATTCTTGAGTTGATCTTGGGTAGACCTTCCACTAGATTTCTTTTAATGAGCTTTCTAGTTCCATCCAAGCTGCAGTGACCCAATATCTTGTACCATAATTCAACAATTCGATCTTCTTTATTGCTGCAGAGACAACACATCCTGATCCTTTAATTCTTCTAGTGCAATACATACAAAATTTTTCTCTCCAGCTTCGAAGACAGTTGCACCATCCTTCATAATTAGGCATTTAGACTCTTGAAACTTGATTTGTGACCTTTGTCACACAGCTGACTGATACTTATGAGATTGTGCTTGAGTTCCTTTTACACATAAAAACATCTTCTATGAGGGTTCTGTCTTGACTGCCAATGGATCCACAACTGATCACTGAACCTTTTCCATTATCGCCATAAGTCACTGTTCCTTCTTTATCTTTGATGTACGAAAATAATCTTCTGTTGCCTGTCATGTGCCTTGAATACTCACTATCCAGGTTCCACTTGGATGCTCTAAGACTTCCCTGCAATAAATCACTTAAGATTTTGGTACCCAAATTCTTTTGGGTCCTTACTGGTTAGTTTCCTCATTTTTCCTTTTAGGAATCCACCTTAAGTGCTTAGTTGTACAAGTTATCTTAGTGTGTCCTAATTTGTTTCAATGACTGTAGCATGATATATTATTTACTGTTTTAATTGGTGTGTATTTAATGTTAGATTTATAATCAGTATTTTGTTCAGGAACAAATTTTGGAGTTGGGTATATTTTAGGATGAATGATTGTTTCTTCATTGTCAGGTGGAATATATCCTAAACCATGCTTTTTCCTACCTGATCTTCTAGCTCCTTTTAGTATTAGAAATGATTTACCATTTGTGATTTTTTTCAATTGTATTAGATAGATATTCATTATCTTTTTGTTAGTGTGTCAACTTCCCTTTTAAGTTTGATTATGGTTCCTAGTTTTCCAGGTTAGTTATCTGTTCATTTTTAACTTTTAGATCTTCACATAATAATTCATTTCTTTATCTAAGTTCAGAGATTTGTTTTTCTAGTTGTTCAGTTTCAGATTTTAGATATGAATTGGTGTTTTCTAAGCATGCATGATTTTTCTTGGTGATTTTTAATAGCTTACATACATCTTTATACTTATTGTATAATTCATTAAACGCGTCTTCTAGACTATCAGAATCAGACTCATTGCATGAAGTAAAAGATGAGTCAGAAGTTACCTTTTCATCAGTGTTTGCCATGAACTCCATGTTGGCTTTTTCTTCTTCTTCATCACTAGAGCTTGACTCACTGTCTGAGTCACTCTCGTTGTTCCATGCAGCTACCATGGCTTTCGTTTTATACCTTCTGAACTTCTTTGAGTTGTTCTTTTTCTTAAACTCAGTCTTCTTCAGCTTTGGACAGTCTGCCTTGATGTGCCAGGCTTCTTACATTCGTAGCATATAGGTTCTGACTTCTTAACTTTTTCCTTCAAGTTTCTTGAAGTCTTTCCCTTTCTTGAAGAACCTTCTCCCCGACTGATATTTCTTCTGGCCAGTATGCGCTCATCAGTCTTCTGGATAGAGAGCTCTTCATCTTCTCTATTCTCATCCCTTCCTTCATCTTCTGATTCTTCTTCAGAGCTACCTTTTGTAGCTTTTAGTGCGTTACTATGCTTCTTCCTGCTAGAGGATTCTCTAAGCCTCTCCATGTTTATCTCATGGTCCATTAGTGACCCAATGAGCTTCTCAAGTGACATCCTTTTTAGATCGTTGACTTCTTCTATGGCTGTCACCTTTGGTGTCCATGAAGCTGGTAGAGATCTCAGTACCTTTCTTACCATATCTCCGATCTCATAGGTTTTTCCAAGCCCAGCTAATCCATTTGTGATGTCAGTGAATCTGCTGTACATTTGTGTAATGGATTCTCCTGATTGCATTTGAAAATTTTCATATTGGGCTACTAAGATGTCTATCCTTGTTTCTCTTATCTTATCGGTTCCTTCATATGTGATTCTAAGTTTCTCCCACATCTCCATAGCAGATTTACACGCTGAGATCCTATTGAACTCTTTCTTGCTCAGAACACAGCATAGTATACTCTTGGCTTTTCTGTTTAGGGATATCTTCTTTTTGTCTTCATCTGTCCAATTTTCCCTATTGTTGAGTACTACCAAGTCTCCTTCTTTGATAATGGACCAAAGTGGGAAATCGAGACCTAGGAGAAAGAACTCCATTCGAGTTTTTCAATAGTTTGTCAGTCTTCACCATCAATAGAGGGGGTATGTTGACTGACTGACCTTCTGCATTCACTTGAGCTGCCATTTATCTCGGCTCTTCAGACCGTGAGATCTTCTTTCTTGAAGAGACTTGGCTCTGATACCACTACACTGTTGCCCAGCTAGCAAGCCCAGAGGGGGGGTGAATGGATTGCTAAAATCGTCTTAGAATAAAACCTATTAATAAAAATGCTTAACAGAAAACACTAAGATCGATAGTTAGTATTAGTAAGAGTGAAGACAAACAAGCACACAACAATCACACAACAACAGGAGATTTGTATCCTGGTTCGGCCCTCCTATCCAAGGAGTCCTACGTCCAGCCCCCAGCAACAACTTGGGATTTCACTAACCAAGGGTACTGTCCCCCTTAAGGACCTTACACATCTAGCCGTAGCTGGCCTTCTCTTCTAACCCCGAAGAGGAACAAAACACCACCTGATACAAAGGTCTTCCTTCCTCACTAAAGGGAATAACCACCACCTATTTCCAACAAGTCTTCTCTTCACACACGAAGAGGAATACACACAAAGAATGTGCAGAAATCGAAAGGCCCCTAGACCAAGCTTACAACAGATTGCTTGATCTGAGGCAATGTCTGAGAGACAAAAAAATATTCAATAAGGAAAATCTCTCAGAACAACAAAAGCTCTCCAATGATTAATCAAATGGAAGACAGAGAGCTGAGAGCTAATGGTTGGCAGAATGAAGCTTAGAAGCTCTCTCTTTGCTGATGATTCTTGGCTCTTGAAAATGTGTATTCGTGTCATCTTCTTCATGGAGTCATTAGTGTTCTATATATCTTCTCTTAAAAAATATATTCGTTGACGTGTTCGTTGAAGTGTCTGTTGTCTCTAAATTGAAGCACGTTAGACTGCATGGTCTGAGGTATGGAACATGCAAGCCTACAACCATAATGCTCTGGACGACTCATACGCAAGGAAGATTTATCCATATATCTTTCCTTCAGGTTGTCCAACGTTTGAGATCAGGTACTGGCAAAGACCTGCACGTAATAAATACCAAGGCACAGATAGCTAGACTGTCTCTATGTTGTCAGTCAACGTTAGGTAAGGCCCTAGAATTTTACTGTCTTATATAGGAGTTTGATTGTGTGAGAAATGGATGTTGTATGTGTAGACATATATATGTGTATATAAATAAACTATTTGATGTATTGTTGTAAATATATATGTATTCTATTATATATATATTATAATTCATTTACATTGCATGAATGGTATTCATATTCTAGTGTATATATTGTATTCCATGTATATGCATTGAGTGAATATGGTTTTCTGCAGTTTTAGGTTCTGGCCAAATGACCGGTTGGCGTCAACATAGGTTGACGTTAATAGGGAGTCAGCAGCCACATCGATGGACGCCAACTCCATATTGGCGGCCAGTGATGTTGATGTTAGCCTCCCATATCTGTTGCGTCTTCAGATCCGAAAACGTCCGTGAAAACCTCACCTCTTGTTTAGGAACTGTCCTCAACGGTCACCTAGCCTTACCTAAACTCGTCTCTGACCCCCACCCTACAAATACCCAATCTCCGGCCGAAAGATCCCTTTTTGGCATTTGTCAAAAACCCTAGTTCTCTTCTGTGCGAAACCTGAACTTTGGACCCTTTGATCCGGTGATTGGTGACTCCTTCTGACGATCTTCTGCAGCTGGAGGGGAGTCTAAACATTGGGGAAAGCTTCTTCGACATTGGGTGACTATGTGCATCGACATACAAGCCAGATCGGGGGAGATTTGGGGACTCTTTGGCTCAGGCCGAGGAGGGCTTCTCTGACTTAAATCTTCGATTTTAGATTCTTCTGAAGGCAAGTAACCCTCCACACTATTCATACATATGTCCTAGGCTATTCTTTAGAATTTTGTTCGAGTCCTGGAACTCCCCTTCATTCGACTATTGAGTTCAGTATGTGTTTTGCACAGACAGGAACTTAACAGCACCCTTTGCTACCGTTAAGATCTGAGGTCAACGACCACCTATGTTGTCGTTAACCACGTAAGCGGCCACACCCGTGCCGCTGAGTTCTTCAGGCAAGAATAGTGTGTGTTTGCCCGTTTATAATTTATTTTTCAGATTTCTACACATGAGGATATACTGTAATTTTATATGCTATGTAATACTTCGAGTGGATGATGTTGTGAAATTTTCATTGAATATTCTATTCATTAAATTCTTGAAATGTATGTCAGACAGGTTTTCCACCCTTGAAAGTTACTGATTGTGTGATCCATGTGGAATTTGGACGTTAGGGAATTTCTGTACAATGTTTATGGGTATCAGTTCATGCCATGAGAGTTTGGAAATTTTCTGATATCTGTGTAATCGTTATATTTTATAACTGTAATCAGTGAGCATGCATTATCAGTTTTAAATCTCTAATAAATTGTATATGATGTAAAATAAAATTCTCAAAAATTGCATGTAATATCATGACTGTTGGTCAAGGAATTTAGAATAGATAATATGTATATGGCACTGTGTACCATGCTTAATTGATGACTTCATAAATTAGGCAGAATGCATGTTTTATTTTTCATAAATTGTGTATGACTCTAAAAAATATGAAATTTTTTATGCATGATGCTTGATCTGTAAACGGTCTGTAGTTAAAATTTAATGTAAATTGGATGACCATAGGTACTGAATTGAGTATTTCATGATGAAGTGACTAGTTAAAGCATGCTTAAAGTGATTAGAAACCAATTAGTTGATTTCAGCATGATTTGGATTAAATTGTAACTGTTTAAACTCGGTAAACAGTAGTACCATGATAGGTAACTTGAATCATGTGCAAGTGTGAATATAGAATTAATGTGTTAAATGGTATGCAAATAGTGTGCGTTTAAAAGGGGAAAAATGTGTAAATGTGCCATGGGTGACACTGCTACCTTAGAGTGCTAAGGAACTGTACCGTAGTAAAGTCCCTACGGGAAGGTTCATATGAGTATGAGATCCCATGGGCATTGGGATAAAATCCTGAGGTGGACAACTACCACTGGTAAGGTGGAGAGTGCTTCTCCCGTTTCTGCGCAGTAACTAAGGTCTATCACTATATTGCCTAGGTGATAGATATGTTGTGATGAGATAAGTTGGTGTCTGTCTAGAGGTGGTTTGGACTATGTGTCACGGCATGTAATGATAATAATGTGAATTTGTGTACGTGTGAAATGTAATGTGTAAATTGTGTAAATGAGAAATGGCATGTAGACATATAAATTTTATGTTTGATATTTGAAATTGTGAATATGTTTATAAATATGTCAAAATCATGTCAAACAGCATGCTTGTCATGTTTATAAATGTGTTATACATGCAGAAAAGCACATAGAACCCATGCTAGGAACATTCTTCCATCAAGTGCGAACTTCATGTTTAAATTACATCATGTTACAACACGAATATGATGAAATGTGAAAGTTAATAGCATGTTAAAGAATGTAGAAAGCATGTGATAGGTTTTTTTCCTTATTGTAAAATGAACATACACCATGTACCATGTATTATAAATTGTTGTAGTATCATGTTTAGGTTTTCTTTAAGGATTGTTTAATCCATACTACATGTATTAGTTGTTCCGTTTAAATGTAAAGAGTCCATGTTTGTATGTATGTTTAATGTGAATGGAAATTACTTGCTGGGTCTTTTAGACTCACTCTTGCTTCGGCGTACAGGTGCAAATTACTACTTCTTCCGAAGAGATAGTCAGGAGTGACTCGGAGCGTGAGTAGGAGACCTTCGTGGAGATTGCCTTATTGTAATTTCATTTTCATAAGTATGTAATAAAGGTCAACATGTATTAAGTTGTGACAATGTATTTGATTTAAATTTTAGTTATAGGAACTTTAGTTCTTTCTTGTACTATATAGACTGTGGATAAATGTGGATGATGAATAATAAATTTACATTCAGTTCGTCTATTCCGCTGTTATGTGATCATATGTGTGTACGTCTCAGCCTATTGAATGTGTTGGGTAAATGTCCCACTGTGGCGACGCTTTCTATATCGATGTGGGTGGTAGAACCGTACCGGTATAAAGAGGGTCGTTACAGAGATTGGTATTAGAGCGATTGTTTGAGATAGTACATGAATATGCATATACCATCATCTTCATTATATGCTAAGTCTCTATAGATTGTCCACATAGTTAGGAATTAGATAGTTTAGTTCCTAATTGGGATTAAATTGTTTTGCAGGCTATGGCTTCTCGAGGTAGGCATGGGGTTCCTGCTCGTGAGGATGAGCAGAGGAGAGAGGAGATAGTTGAGCTAGGCATGAGGATCAGGGTGAGCAGCAGGCCCCAGCACCCAGGGTCCTGTGCTTCCTCCACTGCCACTAGTGGATTATGAAGTGTTCATGCATGCTAGTTCAGGCTATGCAGACACAGGCCCATACTCAGGCTGCACTCCAGGCTCAGCTGGAGCTCAGGTTAGATCAATAAGATAGAGTAGTCTATTTTATTTAAATTATATGTTTGCTATGTTGTTATGTTGTATATGTGTGTCTTATGTTGTTTGTTGTAGCAGGCTCAGGTGCCAGTTCCCCAGGCTCATGACCTGGTGGACCCTCCATCATGGAAAAGTTCAAGAGGATGGTTCCCCCCACTTTTAAGGGGGAGAGTGATCCGTTGCTTGCGGAGAGTTGGATGAGGGAGATTGAAACATCTTCTGAGCGATTAGGTGTGCTGAGGATGACAAGTCACTTTAGCCACCTATATGCTACAGGTATGTGTAAATTGTTTATATATATTATTTCTTTAAGCCTAGATTGTTGGATTGGTCCTTATGGAATGTTTTGGCAGGAGCGAGCTGATGTGTGGTGGTCCTCATTGCTTCGTACCCAGTTCGAGGATGGTACTGTAGTGGTGGCTTGGGACGTGTTTGTGAGGCTCTTTCGGACCAAGTTCATTCCGGAGCACATCCAGAACAAGATGGAGTAGGAGTTTCTCTCCTAGACTTAGGGCTCCATGACTGTACTAGAGTACGAGGCCAGGTTTGCTGAGCTATCAAAGTATGCTCCCATATCATTGCTGATGAGTGCAGGAAAGTGAAGAAGTTGGTGATGGGTCTGAGACTATCATTGAGGGCGAGGTTGGTGGCATTTAACCATCGTACCCTCGATGAGGCTCTTAGCGCGGCTTGTCGGCAGGAAGGAGAGATGAGCAGTATCTTGAGGAGAAGAAGGCTTCGCAGAAGAGGCCTGCAGCTCCATTTCAGGGCAGGAGAAGAAGAAGGCAACGTATCAGTCACCGCAGCGTCCCGTAGTATCCAGCAGTCGTCAGGTATCTTCTCAGCATTCCCCCAGTGGCAAGAAGGAGTGTCCTCAATGTGGCAGGGCACATGGTGGTACAGAGTGTTGGAAGATGGCGGGGAAGTGCTTGAAGTGTGGGAGCAGCGAGCATAAGATAAATGATTGTCCTAGACTTCAGTAGGGAGTCCAGCGCGGACCTGCTCCAACAGTAGCAGTGCCAGCAACAGGTCGACCAGGGAGACCTCGAGCCCCTGCTCGAGTGTTTGCGTTAGCTCGTGAGGACGCCAAGCAGGCAGAGCATGTTACCGAAGGTATGGTTCTTTTCATGGGTGTGCACGCTCAAGTTTTATTTGATACGGGTGCCACTCACTCGTTCATTTCTGAGCATTTTGCTAGTAGTTAGCTTTAGAGTCAGGATTAGAGTCTGAGGAGTTAGAAGTTCCCTTGTCTGTGTACACACCTGCGAAAACGGTATCGACTAGGAAGTGTATTCTGTCTTTACTGGTGTGCATTGAGGATAGAGTTCTAAAAGGGTGTTTCTTCTTGCTAAAGATGAAGGACTACGATGCTATTCTTGGTCTGGATTGGCTAGAGGAGCACTATGCATGGTAGATTGTCGCGGAAAGAAGATCGTCTTCCACATTCCTGGTGAGGATGAATTCTCACATCCCTTGCCAAGGAACTTAGTGGGAAGTTTGTCATCGCCGCCATGAAGGTGATGAGAATGGTGATCAAGGGTTGTGACGCTTTTCTTGCCAATGTGGTATTAGTACCAAAGGCTGATGAGTCCCTACTCTTAAGGAGATAGATGTAGTGCAGGATTTTCTAGATGTCTTTCCCGATGACTTATCTAGATTGCCACCGGCTAGAGAGATAGAGTTTACACTAGAGTTGCTTCCAGGCACCTCTCATATCTCAAAGGCCCCTTATCGAATGGCACCTGCTGACTTAGCGGAGCTAAGGAAGCAGTTGCAAGATTTGTTAGGTAAGGGATTTATTCGC
This sequence comes from Colocasia esculenta, assembly GCA_014218235.1. Taxonomy (NCBI): domain Eukaryota; kingdom Viridiplantae; phylum Streptophyta; class Magnoliopsida; order Alismatales; family Araceae; genus Colocasia; species Colocasia esculenta. The sequence goes on from JACBKR010000284.1 coordinate 84,275, forward strand.
CCTAGTGTTTCTCTATGGGGCGCACCTATATTGTTCGTGAAGAGAAGGATGGGTCACTTAGGTTGCATCGATTATAGGAAGCTAAACCAAGTAACTGTGAAGAACAGGTCTCTTACCTCAGATTATGATTTGTTTGACCATTTGCAGAATGCATCAGTCTTTTCTAAGATTGATTTGCGGTCTGGTTATCATCAGTAGAGGATTAGGAGTGAGATGTGTCCAAGACGGCTTTAGAACCTTATGAGTTTTTGGTCCTTCCATTTGGTCTAACAACGCCCCTGCTGCATTCATGGACCTCATGAACAGGGTTTTTAGACCTTACCTAGATAGTTTTGTGTGTAGTTCATTGATGATGGTTGGTCTATTCTCCGGATGAGGCCACACACCGTCAGCATTTCAGGGTGATGTTAGAGGTTCTCCGAGAGCACAAGCTGTATGCAAATTCAGCAAGTGCGATTTTTGGATTCGCGAGGTTCATTGCCTTGAGCATGTTATCTCCGGTGCTGGTGTAACAGTAGATCCAACAAAGGCCCAGGTTGTATTAGATTGGAGATTCCCAGGACCCCTTCGGAGATTCGTAGTTTCCTTGGTTTGGCGGGTTATTATCGGTGATTTATTGGGGATTCTCATCTCTCTCCGCCCCATTGACCAAGCTAACTAGGAAGGGTGAGAAGTTGTTTGGTCCGAGGAATGTGAGAGTAGCTTTCAATTATTGAAGTCTAAGCTTACTTCCACTCCAGTATTGGTATTACCTAGTGGTGATGAAGGTTTTGCCATTTATACGGATGCATCTCGGATTGCCCTTGGTTGTGTATTGATGCAGCAAGGAAGGGTAGTAGCGTATGCTTCTCGGAATTGAAGGAGCATGAGCGTAACTATCCGACTCATGATTTGTAGCTTGCGCAGGTTCATGCACTGAAGATCTGGAGACACTATCTTTATGGTGTCAGACTTGAGGGTTCACTGACCACAAGAGCTTGAGGTATCTTTTCTCCCAAAAGGAATTAAACCTGAGGCAGAGAAGATGGATTGAGTTCCTAAAGGACTATGACTTCGATCTCCAGTATCATCCTGGAAAGGTGAATGTCGTAGCGGATGCCCTTAGTAGGAAGAGGTCATCACTCCAGCAGGATTAGGAGATGTTGGAGGATGCGGCATGTGCGATGACTGAATTAGAGCCATCATTGTGTCAAGATTTTGTAGCTCAGTTGTCCATTAGGACTTCGGTGTTGGATGAGGTGATCAAGCAACAGAAAGCCGACCCTAGACTCCAAGAGTTGGTGGGCAAGACAGGCATTGCACGTGATGAGGATGTGTGTGATTAGAATCCATCACTGTGTTTGTGTTCCCGACATTGTAGATGTCCGTGAGTATGTTGTAGCAGAAGCTCATAGGTCGAGATTCTCTATCCATCCGGGTAACACTATGATGTACCAGGATTTAAGAGATCTTTTTGGTGGTCTGGCATGAAGAGGATGTAGCAGAGTATGTATGTGTCTAGATGTCTTGTATGCCAGCAAGTGAAGGCCGAGCGAAAGTGACCATCTGGTCTTATGCAGAAGATGGAGATCCCAGCATGGAAGTGGGAAGCTGTCACTATGGATTTTGTTTCGGGTTTGCCTTGATCTAGACGGGGTAATGACTCGATTTGGGTAGTAGTAGATAGATTCTCGAAGACTGCACATTTCTTTCCCATGAAGAAGAAGCAGTCAGTAGAGAGCTTAGCTAGATTGTATATTAGTAGTATTATTAGATTGCATGGTGTGCCGAAGTCGATCATTTCGGATCAAGATCCAAGATTTACTTCGAGGCTATAGAAGGGTCTTCAGGATACATTAAGTTTGGAGCTCAAGCTCGATTTGGCGTTTCATCCCCAGACAAATGGACAGTCCGAGAGGAATATCCAGACGCTCGAGGATATGTTGAGGGTGTGTGTTCTGGATTGGAAGGATGATTGGGAGCACCATTTACCTCTTGTGGAGTTCGCATATAACAACAGTTTTCATGCGAGCATTGATATGGCTCCATTTGAGGCATTGTATGGTAGGCCTTGTAGATCTCCTTTATGTTGGAGGAGATTGGTGATAGGCAGCTGATCAGTCCGGAGTTAGTCAAGGAGACTTCAGAGAAGGCCCAACTTATCAGGAAAGGCTTGTTGCGGCACAAGATAGGCAAAAGAGCTTTGCCGACAACAGGAGAAGGATTTGGAGTTTGAGGTAGGTGAGCATGTCTTCTTAAGATTTCGCCTACTCGTGTGTAGCTAGATTTGGCAGGCATGGTAAGTTAAGTCCTAGATTCATTAGCCTGTATGAGATTCTCAAATGACTGGGCAACGTGGCATATGAGCTAACTTTACCCCCAGCGTTAGCTAGTGTTCATCTTGTTTTCCACGTATCTATGCTCAGGAGGTATTTCAAAGATCCATCTCATGTTATTAGCCACGAGCCAGTGGAAATCCAGCAAGATCTATCTTATGTGGAGCAACCAGTAGCTATTCTTGACCAGAAGGTTCAGCATCTTCGGAACAAGAGCATTGCGTTGGTGAAGGTGTTATGGTGCCACTTCTCGCGAGAGGAGGCTACTTGGGAGCTTAAGGATGCAATGAAGAAGAAGTATCCTCAGTTGTTTGAATAGTATCGGTCTAACTT